>JAMJFZ010001899.1:2965000-3232500 GCA_026225945.1 Cricetomys ansorgei
ACAAACTTTATGAATCATATGTATAGATTATGATGCTTTAGAATGCAAGAAACAGACTATCTAGTAAGATGAAGATTGCTTATATAATAATGAGTTCATGACCTCACAAAACAAAGAGAAAAGAAGGAAGGGATGGAAGGAAGGAGGGAGGATTGGAGATATGGAGGGAGGGGGAAGATGGGGAGATGGAGGGAGGAAGTGCCAAGAATCAAAAACTCAACAGGATAAAAAAGTCAATAAACCTTAAAGCAGAAAAATCTTCTCTGAGTCCATGTTCTACCTTTCAGACACACTGGTATGGGGGTTAGGTCCCCAAGACTCTGGAAGCCCCACTTCTCTGGCTATGTAGGATACATTCACAGGTTGGAGTCTTACAGGTACTCACTGGTGTCTCTACAGTTCTGGAGTCTTGGGAAGGCTTCTCTCCCCATGGCTGTGCTGGGTTTTGCCTTAGTAAGGACTGTGATATTTAAGGACTCCATATTGTCCCTTACCCTGAGGAAGCTCTTTGCCTGGCCTTGAGGATATGGTGGGGGGCATCTTTGAAATTGAGGTGGAAGTAGCCATGCCCACAGAGAATACACTTTGCTATTCATGGGGGAGGCACTTTGCAGCCATCCTTTACCACTGATGTCCTGAGCTGTGCCTGGGCCTGCTTGATCCACAGCCGGGTGGCCACCGGGTGGCCAGAATGCTGAATTATACCGCAAGGAACAGAGCCCAGAAACCATTCCACCCCAGGGCCCTAGCACTCTGGCCTGGGAAGGGCCTCAAAGATCTCTGAGATGCCTTCTTTGTTGTTTTCCACTATCCTGAGGTGTAGCCTCTGACTTACGTCTAGCCAAGCTAATCTCCTGACCACAGTCCCCTGGACTCATCTTTGGTGTTCTCTGATGAACAGGATTTTTCACTCTTTACAATATGGCCAGGCTGAGAATGTTCCAGATGCTTGGGTTCTGCTTGTGTCTTCTCACATCTCACTACTAGCAGTCAAGATAGGATGCCAAGCCCAAAGCACCTTCCTCTCCATCTGCCAAATGGCCTCTTCATTGTCCAGAACCTCAGAAAACACCAAGACACAAATGGGCTAAAAAGCTCTTGCCATTTCATAGCAAAGATCACCTTTCCTCCAGGTTTCAATCGCCTATTCCCCGTTTCCACCTGATAACCCACCAGGATAACCTTTGATGTTTCTTTTTCTATTAGAAGTCTGTTCATGTCCTCATCATGTGACCTCTGAGAAAACTGGATTTCTCTATAACTCTTCTCTTCTGAGCCCTTATAAGGAACTCCCTTCAGGGTCTGTGAACAGTAATTCAGTTTTTGTCCAACACTCATTTCAAAACACTTCTAGCCTCCTCTTCCTACCACCCAATTCCCAAACCACTTCCACATTCTTCAGTGTGTCTTAACAGCAGAACACATCACTTCTCAGGAACAATGTTTTCTTAGTCCATTTAGGCAGCTGTAAGAAGGTAGCTTAGACTGGACATGTTACTCAGGTTTCCATTACTATAACAAGATACCTGAGGTAATTATCAAGATAAAAGGTTTATTTTGGTTCTCGGTCATTGGAGGTTCCATTCATGATTGGTTTGACTCTGTTGCTTTAGACCTGTGGGAAAGTAGAAGTACATCATAGCAGGGCAGGTGGTGAAGCAAAGTCATCCACTTCATTGCAAAGAGACAAAGAAAAAAAACAAAGGAGCCAGAGTCTCCCTAACTAATTTGAGGACACCTTCCCCTAAATCACCTATGGACCTCCCATTACCCCTACCTCTTATGACTACATCCCCTCCCAAACATCAGCCTGGGACCAAGTCTTTAAAACACAGGCCTTTGAGGGGCATTCAAGATTCAAACTATGGCCCCAGTTAACTTAGAAACAACATTGTGGAGGGCGAGGACTCTAGGAGCAAGGTGCAGATGGATCAGTGTCTGGTGACAGCTCTCACTCTGCTTCAAAGATGGTGCCTGCCTGCTGTGCCCTCATGTGGTGGGTGTGGAAGGCAGCTTTCTGGAGCTTCTATTATAAGGGCATTGATCCCATTCATGAGGGTATAGGCCCTGTGTCTTAACACTGCCACGTGGCATTTCAACATATGATATCTGGGGTCTACAAACTGTAATCGAGGGCACAATGAAACCATTGAAATAGACTACTTCCTGGGTAGAAAGAAAAGTTTATTTGGGGAATCAAACTGCAGAGGTTAGAGAACAGCAACAGTCAGAGAATTCTCATCAGCTTTAAGGGACAGGTAGCTCCAGAGGAGAGGTACAGGTTGCAGAACAGCCTGGGATTTTGCATGGGGGCTTAGATCTGTAGCAGGCTGTCCCAGCTAGATGGCCTTGCCTGACGCTGTAGACCTTGGGCTGAATAAGGGAAGTAGTGGTTTTGCTGGTAAACAGAAACCTGCCTGACAAAAGCCGAGTTTATATTTCTGATTTCCCAGTAACAACCCTAGGGTTTACCCACTCGGAATCCTTTTGTTTAGTGCATTGTCACCAGCACTGTCATTTGGGGGGGCCCTGCTTTGGACCTAACACAGGTACTCAGATGATGTCACACGCTATAGAAGTGGGGTGAAAATGGCATGTCCTGCTGTAAATCTCACTGGTTGAGAAAAAGACCATCACCACATCTTTGAGCCACATTTGAAGTAAGCTTTAATTAAATTAATTAAATATTAGCCAGGAAGATGGATTCTGACCAGGACTTTTCTGAGGTTCCCATAGAGTGGTCCTGTCACCTCCAAAGTTCCCACAAAATGGCCCCAAGTCACTTGGAACAAATGCTTAAAAAGGCAGAATCCATAAGGCTACTTACTTACTTCCGACCAGGTCCAATCAGTGGCAAGTACTTCCTTTCTGGGTTATCTCCCACCTACAGGTGATGAAGCGTCTCCAGTGCATTTGGAGCACTTCTGGTGCAGCTGGATACTAAACTGTCCTACCCAACATTCCAGGAGGTTATCTGACCTTGGGAGAGGAGGATTGATTACAGGATTCTGTCTTTCCGTATCTCACTTGAACCACTGCACTCCAGAAAGTTATCTGTCCTTGTTCTATAGCTCTTTTATGTAACTTTTGCTCTTATACTGCCTTTCTGGCTGGAGACGGGCTTTGTCATCAAAGAAACTGGAGGGAGAGCTTCAGATAGGGAAGCTGCCATCTCTGGGCCACCACTGCTTCAAATGCAGCATTCATCATCTGCTCTGCTTTCAGGTACAGTTTTGAAGGTGTTAGAGTGTTGGGTGTAAGCATGGTTCCCGCAAGCTGTCATTCGCTTTTCTCTGACAGGGTTCTGACCAATAGACGTAACAAAGGACTGCCAGTCAGAACGGGTTCATGTTGGTAATAGCAATGACCAATGCCCATCCTGACTGAGCCTTCCTCAGGGTCAGTGTTCACAGTGCAGTGCACCCGTGGCGTCCAGCCGGCAGTGCTTCATCCTTCCCCTCCCCGCTCCCTGCCGTTCCTTGAACGTTCCACTCTGAGGAACTAGCTCTTTCCTGCTTTCTCGAGGATGACAAACGCCACAGGCGTCATGGCCACTCTTAGATGACGGGTCTCCCGGGATAGAAGTGCTTGCTTTTGTCAAAACTCAGATCTCTGCATTTCAACCTGTGTGAACTTAATCGCAAAGGAAAAAATGTGTCAAAATACGGAACTCTGCTTAATGACATAAACATATTTGATGCTGACCTATTTAGAGGGAAACTTACTGATGTCTGCCGTTAATCTTGAGATATCTTGAGAGATGTCCAAAGATAAGATAGATAGGACCTCCACTTTTAGGCCTGAGATTAAGAAAAAAAAGCCTTCCTGTTATCAAACTACTAACCCACTTCCTCAGTGGGAAACCGTAGGTGCAGCCGCACATGAGCCAACGGGAAGGCTTGGCTCCAATTCTCTCCTTCAAGGCAAAGTGAGGCATCCGTTTCTCAGTGATTTACATTAGACACAACTTGGGTCAACATAGTCCTCTCTCTTTATCCTGGGGATGGGAAGGCACTCTTCCTTCCCCTCTGGAAACAAGGGGGGAAAGATAACACTCCCTCCTGCCCAAGCGATAGCCTTTCTTGGCCTGGCTCTGCAGACCCCTCTCCAGAACACAGCAGTCAGAGTCACATCTGATTATCTGGTTAGTTGAGGCTTTGGGGACAGGAAACCCATTCTTTCCCACAGGATTTGCAGCTGAAAGGATGTAAATTGTCGAGGAGATGCTGAGCTAAGTAGAGCTTCCACGTCTTTAAAGGCAGTGTTTGAACTCCTGTAAGGGGGTGTGTCTCCTATCACAAGAGCCAATGTTCTTCACGTGCTTTTAGTGCTCTCCTCCAGCCCCTCCCCGACATCCACTGCCCAGTTTGATCCCGTCATCTCTCTGTGTGTTTACATGTATGTGGGCAACATGTATGTGAAAGCCCAAAGATAGCATCGGGCATCTTTCTTGATCATTCTCCACCTTATATATTGAAGCAGGGTCTCTTACCCGAAGCGAGACCTCATCAGTCACGTACTGATTAGCAGGCTGCCTCTGTGGAGCCTCCTGGGTACTGCGGATCCCAGGAGCTCTGTAGGTACTGGGATACAAACCCCAGCCCTCACACTAGCAGGGCAAACACTCTTCCTGCAGACCCACGTCCTCAGCACCGCCCTCTTTCATCTGACCTACTGTGAAAGCCTCCTTACTGGCCTCTCCTCCAATTTTTCTCCCATTTGCCATGAGAGGGAACTTTCTCAAACATGTGTCTCACAGCCCTCCTTAAATGCTTCAGTGGCTCTGGAAGACGACACAGACAGATCCAGACTCAGAAGTACACCATGCAAATCTGGCTAAACTGGTTCTCATCACCTTGTTTTAACACCTCCTGCCTTGCCACCACAGCCCAGTCACTGGAAACTACCTGCAGTTCCCCCAACATGTCAATTCAACTCTAGGGTTCTTGCTCTCTGCTCCTTCTGCTGGGAACTCCCATTTCCTTTCGTGCCTAGAGGGAGCATCATTTACCCTGAGGGTTCTTCCCTGTGGCTCAGGCATATCCTTCCTTTGCATTTCATTTGCAGTTGCAAAGCATTATTACCATCATCCTGGGTTCCACCTCTATTTTTCCCCTTAGGTATCAGGCTCCCTGAGAGTCTTAGGGTAACTGGGTAGTTGTGACTTTTGGTATTATAAATAGTGCTTCTTTTTACTCTCAAAGGTGTCCTGCTTTGGATAATAAATGGTGTATTCATCTCATTTATTTGTGATTTATGTTAGCGTCTGTTTAGAACAACTATTTAAAAATTGTTATCAAATAAAGGCATGAATAAATGATCCTGCCTAAAGCCTATTTTATTCTGTTGAACAAATACAGGTTTAACATTCCAGAATCCAAAAGTTCCAGATTCCAAAAGTGAGTGAGCATGATGATGCCACAAACAGAAAATCCCCCAACGAGTGCATGTGGAACAGACCTTAGTAGGCCCTAGACTACTCAGCATAGACAGCACCACCTGCCAAGACTAAAACAAAGGCCTAGTCCATCAAAGTCCATACTGATCTGGGAAAGTCTCAAAATGTACTAATCTTGCTTTTTAGTTTCCATAGTTCCATCTCTGGCTAACTGTTCTTGTTAACTGAATATGTCAACGCAGAATATGTTTTTGTGCTTGACAGCTCACCCTGAGAACAGTTCAGGGCTACACTGGGATTCCAAATACCCAGTGTAGTCACTGGTCAGCTGATAAAGACTTTCTATCGACTTAAACCCATGTCTGAGCAGTCTTCTCTGGTACCTTCCTTAGACATACCTTACAACACATATACAGGTTGCAGTCCAAATATGAGCACACTGAAGATATTTGCATCAGGCTGTGTGTTTGAGATGAGTATATGAGGCTAGATTGCTTTTGGTTTCTTTGTTACTTGATTCATTGAAATAGATTAGCTGCTATATATAACAATTCAAAGTGATCTTTGTGAACTTTTCCATGTGGATTCATTTATGAAAAATATCTTTTGTATTTTTGTATACAAAATCCCTCCCTAGAGAGGAGGGAGCCTCAATTGAGAAAATGTTTCCATAAAATCCAGCTGTATCCAAGCCTGCAGGCCATTTTCTCAATTAGTCATTGATGGGGGAAGGCTCAGCCCATTGTGCCAGTGGTCCTGGGTTCCATAAGCAGGCTGAGCAACTATGGGGAGCGAGCCAGTAAGCAGCGCTCCTCCATGGCCTCTGCATCAGCTCCTGCTTCCAGGTTCCTGTCCTAACTTCCTTCAACAAGGGACTACAGTGTGGAAGTGTAAGCCAAATAAACTTGTTTCTCTCCAACTTGCTTTTTAGTCAGTATTTCATCGTAGAAATAGTAACCCTAACTTAGACATTAAGTATACAAAAATATTTTAAAATATGAAAAAAACGTTATCTGAATTATTTCTAGATAATTTTCTAGATAATATGGATAAAAGATACTCAACACGCAGTTGATTCGACAATTTTTAGATTAATGTATCCTTTTTAAAAAATTATTTTCTTCTTAGATTTATGTATCCTTAAAACAATTAAAAAATGTCAGTTATCCAAAAGTCCAAGACCAGTAACAATTTGATTTATTGTTTCTTAAAAGTCCCCTCCACATAACATTCCACTTCAAACCACATTCACACCTAGATCAACAACTTTAGAACCCAACACCAGGAGCCCAGCTGTTAGGAGAGATAAATCAATCCTGGTATGTTGGTGTTCACTGGTAATCCCAGAACTGAGAAGGCAGAGGCAAGAGGATCAGTTCAAGGCTGTCCTTAGTTACACAGCAGGTTCAAGACCAGCTTGAGTTACTGAGACTCTGTCTTAAAACAACAAATACGAACATACATACATACATACATGTGTATAAACATGCATAAATGCATTGATGGTTTACCTGCATGTATGTCTATATGAGGGCGTTGGATCCCCTGAAACTGTCACAGACAGTTGCGAGCCGCCATGTGGATGCTGGGAATTGAACTGAGGTCCTCTGGAAGAGCAGCCAGTGCTCTCAACCACTGAGCCATCTCTCCAGGTCAAGAACTTTTTTTTAACAGTTAGCTTTAGCCCCTTTGGAGAGCAATTTGACAGCATTTTTGTGAAACTGAGATTAAAGATGGCCTGAGACCCAACCACTCCATTTCAATGCACGCCCCCACAGAGAACAGTGATTAAACTTTTTGGTCTCCATTATATTGTTGTTGTTTCTAAAGATTTGTTTGCATTTTTAATTATGTGTGTGTGAGTGTGCGTGCATGCATGTGCATGTGTGTGTGAGAGTCTGTGTCTGTGGGAGGGTGTATGCATGTGAATGCAGAACCCACAGAGGCCACAAGCAGAACTAGAGCCTGAAACTATGGTTCCAGGCCATTGTGAGCCCCCTGAAATGAACACTGGGAACTGAATTTGGTCCTCTGCAAGAGCAGTAAGCACTCCTAACCATTGAGCCAGCTCCCCAGCAACCCCAGCACACTCGAAAAAAAATCACTGTGGTTCTGTTTTATTGTTGTTGTTTCTAAACATGATACTGGATTTCCACATCATGCTCTGAGACATGTTTCCTCAAACTTTGTTACCAGCTCTTTATCCATCTGATGTAACGTGGAAAAATTCTACTGGTATTTCCCTCATTAGAAATGAAAACTGAGAGAGTTTAAAAGTATTTACTTCCCAAACCCGACAACCTGAGTTTGATCCCTGAGACCCACACGGTGGGAGGAGGAAACTGACTCCCTGAAAACTGCCCTCTGTCGTCTGAACACACATGTGCGCACACACACACACACACACACACACGTGTGCATACACACACACGTGTGCACACACAAATAAAATGTAATAAAAATAAATCTATTTTCCAAAATGAAAAAAAAAGCATGTATCCGTGTGTGTTGTACTTTTCCCAACCTCTCTCACCGTAGCTAACCAGAGGACATCGACACTGCTGCCTGTCGCAGTCAGCCTGTCGCAGTGCCATGCCATGGTCTCCCTGCAAGTTCCACCGTGAGTTTATATGAAATCATGTAAACAGTGGAAGTAACCTGTTACCGTTATGAAAACAGTTTCAGTCTTGTGACCCAGACCACATGTGGAGAACCAAAGCCCTCAAGAAGCTCAAGGGCTGTGCAAGATGTTCCTTGTGTTTGCCGTAAGGAGAAAATAGAGCCAACCTGTATCCGCCCATCGACGAGGGGCTTTCAGTTCCGTGGGAGTCACAGGGATATTGCTTTTCTCCTCACTTAGCACAGGTTAGCACATGATGCTCAGTACGTTTTGGTTGGAGGGAGGAAGTAAGGCAATAAAGGAGAACTTGAAACCTGCCATTTTAAATTAACTCTTTCATGGACACCTTTCCAAAAACAGAGACCTTTGGTTCACAAGGGAGAGAATAACAGAGGCTTGCATAGCTAGAGAGCCGTGTGGTTTATGTGTGTGTGTCACTTATGTGTGTTCATGTGGAGGCCAGAGTCAATGTCAAGGGTCTTCTTCTATCTGTTCTACCTTATTTTTTGAGGCAGGGACTTTCACTGGCCTGAGGCTTGCTGACTTGGCTAGGCTAGCTGGCCAACAAGCTCTGGGGATCCATGTGTTCTACCCTCCAGATGCACCCAGATGTACCCAGATTTTTGCATGGATACTAAGGATACAGACTCAATTGCTCGTGCTTACACCCTACCCACTGAACCATCTACCTAGTGCCCCACCACCAACTTTCTTGGAGACATTCTTGCTAAGTAGTTCAGGCTACCCTCAAACTCACTTCTGTAGCCCCAAGGATGCTCTCAAGCTTGCAATTTTCCTGCCTCAATGTCCTGTGTACTGGGGTTACAGGTATAAGCCACCACATCTGGCTGGGGATTTCTTTTTTCTAAAATAAAGGTATATTTCAGAAGTCTTGACCTGAAGCTAGTTTAAAACTACATGTTGCAAACACTGCCACCTAGAGGTGTATCAAGATCTCAACACAGTGTGGACAAAGGTACCATTACTGTTTTTAAATTTTATTTATATATTTTTCCACCTACATTTGTGTGAGGAATAGTCTATTATTGGGACTTAAAATTGAAGTATTTGCTACTTAAAGGCCTTTCTAGGAATTAGATGACCAATGCAGACCTCTTTGTTAGCTCTGTACGAGGCATAAACATCAAAGGGTTGCATGTAGGCAAAATTATTAACAAGGAGCAAAAACAATTTTTAAGGCAAGTTAGTGGGTTATTTTCTTCATTTAAAGATATTTTCATTTCCTTCTTTTCTTAGTTTTGCTTCTCTGACTTATGTAATGGGAGATTTGTTTGCTTGTTTGCTTGTTTAAATTCCATGCAGAAGCCAGGCAGTGGTGGTACACGCTTTTAATCCTACAGCACTTGGGAGACAGAGGCAGATGGATCCCTAAGTTCAAGGCCAGCCTGGTCTGCAGAGCAAACTCCAGGACAGTCAGTGCTACACAGAGCACTGTCTCAAAAAAACAAAAAAACAAAAACCCAACAACAACAAAATTCCATGCAGAAAAAAGATAGAGCACAGTAACTTCTTGGTATGTTTTCAGATGAGGAAGGAAAGAACCAAACATTTGTTTCTTTCCCCTCAACATCTCTGCTTGATTTTATATCCTTAATGTCCATCACATAGAAATATCATGGGAGGAAAAAAGGAAAATGAGTCATGCTCCCCTCAAAGGCAGAAAGCTGTACATCTTCTAGTGTCTTTTGTCCCCAGCTTTCTAGACCATTAGTAACTGTGACAGGGGCTGGGGACATAGCTCATGGAAGAGCACGTACCTAGCATGCACAGGCCTGGGTTCTATCCCCAGCACCACAAAGAGTAATTATCATAGTGTGACATTATAGCAATCTCAAGCAGAGGCAACCTGAAGCTAGTGCCTGGCAAGGGGTTCGAGTCTAAGGGAAGCTTCTTCTATCGCCAGCAAGACAGCCCTGCCCTAAGGTGATCACCAGAGGGGCCCTTATCTTTCAAATATTCGTTTATCTAAGTCTCTACCGTTAGCCATCAAGACATGATGATCCACTCAGGCTGAGGGCCCACCCACGGGGGAAGGAAAGAACCGCTCCTGAAAGGCATCCTGCCTCCCACGCAACGGCACTCACATGTGCACACACGTCATGCACACAGTAATAACAAATAACATCTAACATATGCACCCCTCGCGAACAATTCTCCACATTTAAAGCTCACATCCGTTCCCGCCCGTTAACATGTTCATCCCATAACATCCCATAATCATATGCAAAGGCTAGGACGAGAACTTATTGGAAATACCCGATAAAGGGGTTTCACAGCGTGATCATTACTGAGTGAAAGTGAAGCCATGGGCGGATAACAAGATGTCGTAATGAGTCAGGTGTGTGATCTTAGGTCTGTAATCCCAGCATTCTGGAGACTTAGGCAGTAGGATTCCGAGTTCAAGGCCAGCCTGGGCAATTTAGTGAGCCCTGTCTCGAACAAAATAAAATAAACAAATGATAAAAAAAAAAGACATACATGAGAGACTGAGGAGATGGCTCGGTCAGTAAAGTGCCAAGGTTCAGAATGCAAGCACCCCTGTAAAATGCCAAGTGGGGCTCCTGTCTCAGAAAGTAAGGAGGGGTTCTCAAAGTGGCTCAGCTGGCAAAGACGACTGCGCCACGCCTACAAGCCTGAGTCTGATCCCCAAGACCCACACGGTGAGACGACTCCCACAGACGCTCTCTGATCTCTGTGGCACACGTTACACGCTTCAAGAATCGCTTCCCCAGGGAGATGCTAACGTCTGCCCTTTCCTCATAAAATTCCAACGGCAAACCAAAGCACAAGTCCACCCGTGTTCACCCGGGGAATCAATGAGTTGTGGGCTTTTTATTTTTAGATTTATTGATTTTATGTGTGTGAAGGTTTTATCAGCATACATTATGTTTACTATGTCCATGCCTGGTACTCAAGGTAGTCAGAAGAAGGGATTGGATCCCTTGGAACAGTGGCCGCATGATTGTAAGCTACCACGCAGGTGCTGGGAATCAAACCTGGTCCTCTGCAAAAGCGATAAGTGCTCTAACCTGCTGGGCAATTGCTCTAGGCCCTGGGACCGATGAGTTTATTGAGTTGCTTACAGCGCATGAGTGAGGGTTACTGGCAGCAGCAGTAGAAAGTTTTCACCCAGCATGGGCAATGGCTTCGCCATAGCCACATACATGAAGTCCCTCTTCATTTAACCTCCCTCCACCCACAGACCTACTGATACCGAGGCCATGTACAATCAAAGCAGAACTGCATAAACCTGGCTAAGAGCAGCTGGACTCTCAGGAGGAGCTACAGTGGCTTCTCTGTCCCCTCCAGCAAGAAATGTCAACAATCAAAAAGTTCCATAAGTACTCCTGCAAATTGGCACAGCTGATCTTAGAAACGTGGCAGTCGAACAGCCCTCACCAACAAACACAGACACACACACACACAGACACACACACACACATTGTCATGGAAGGAAATAGTATCTTAAATCTAACTATGTGAATTAAAAGACAAATAGTTGTAAGCATATGCACCTGCTAACTTGAAACAAAACTTCCTGTTTAGTGCAACAAAATTAGCTGTGTGTGTGTGTGTGTGTTCAGCCATAAAAATTAACACAATTAAATTTTTGCAGGAAAATTGGTGCAGCTAGAGATTATCATATTAGCCAAATTTAATCAGTCACAGAAAGACAAATATCGCATATTTTATGGATCCCAGTTTTCATATAGATATGTGAATGAAAATAGGAGAACTGTATAATGCGAAGCAGAAAAGGGGAGAGGCAGTATAGGAAGAATACGCCCAGAGTACACTATACATTTGTATGATGTCCTGATGAAACCTGGTACCAGGTATAATGAACATACGTCAATTTTTTTTGGGGGGGGGTGATTTCCCGCAGACGCTAGAGGGCAGCCGCCACCCACCCAGCTTGCTGCAGCTGGAGCCACAGGGCCCCACCTGCACTGCGTAGAGGAGCGGCACACTCCAGTTTATGGGAGGCGGCTGAGGGCGGGCACACCGATTGGCGGGCGCAGCGGGGAGGGTCGGAGAGAACCACCACCCTCGTCTTGGGGAGCGCCCTGGAAGGGGAGGTCGGAGAGGGACTGGAGTCTGAGGTAGTGGCGCTTCAAAGGATGCGCAATGTCAGTCCCTTGTGGAGCTGGAAGCCGGGGTAGTCAGAAAGTTATTTGGGGGCCCTAGGCCTGACTCCCTCTGAAAACAAGGAGGGGACCCGACTTGATTCCTTCAATCAGGAGAGGCCAGAGGCTGTGGGAATGGAGGGCTGAGGTGAGAGGTGCACAGGGCTGGACTCATTACGCCCTGCTCAGGACCTTCATATTGCCACTGGCCTTTCCACATCTGTTGCAGTTCCTGTTGCTGTTCATGTATCTCAACTGGGCCCAAGGTCAACCCACTGGCGTAGGTTAACTTGACCCTGTGCCAGGTACCTATGCAACAAGATCTGCTCTCTTCGGTACAAGAATGACTGAGGCCTGCTGAGACTAGGGTAAACCACACAGGTGAACTATAGGATTCAAACGAACTGCACTACACTTTAGGAGCCCAAAAGCAAGAATTTAGGCAGAGCGCTTTACCATGTTCTGAGCATACTTTCAGGAGGCAGTGGGTCTGTTTCAGAGGTAAACTAGACCCAACCTATTGCCTTGCCAGATCCAGTTTTGCACAGTGCTTCTGACCTGCATTGAAATTAGCTGTGGTGGGAGCGAATACCCACCACGTGGAAACGCAACAAGTCAGAGGCCTTTGGTGCTCTGATTGTCGCTGTTGCTGTTTTGGTTTGCTTTGGTTGGTTGGGTCTTCTGGCTTGGAGCTAAATATTTTCCAATATAGTAGCATGTCCATTCTGGTGCACTGACTGGTGACATTCACCAAGGAGCTGCAGGCCAAGGCTGGCAGCACAAAGCTACTAGTTCATGTGATATCCAAATGCATTAACAGGCAGGGGCACTGGGTCTTCTGCTCAGCGGTACCTACACACACACACAGACACACACACACACACCACACAGAGACACACACACACCACACACACAGACACACAGAGAGAGACATACACACAGATACACACGTAGAGACACAGACACACAGAGACACATACACACACAGACACATACACACACACAGAGACACAGACACACACATACAGACACACACACAGACACACACAGAGACAGAAGACACACAGACACATGCACAGACACACACAGAGACACACACACATGCACAGACACACACACAGACACATGCACAGATACACACAAAGAGACACACACACACACACACAGACACAGAGAGACACACACATAGACACACACACACAGACACACACACACAATAGAAAAGGAAACAGCTAGAAGCAGCTCTTCCTCTTTGCTTTGTCCCTCCAGTGCCCTTTACTGGCAAAACCTCACACTGACATTACATCATTCAGAAAGGGAGAAATATTTACAGGTCCAGCTCCAGCAAGGAGGCAATAAACCAATCCCTGGCCCACAGTCTAAGCTCATTTGCACCCTAAATCTCCATCCTTATCCTCCACTGCCTTTTGCTCTTACTCCACCTAAGTCTCCACTTAAATGCTACTTCTTTGGAAACACCTTTCTTGGCTCTAACAGACAAGTCTCTTTGTCACAAAAAGGCCCAGAGGCAAGCATGTGGCCTAAGAATCAATC
Organism: Cricetomys ansorgei; assembly: GCA_026225945.1. Lineage (NCBI taxonomy): Eukaryota > Metazoa > Chordata > Mammalia > Rodentia > Nesomyidae > Cricetomys > Cricetomys ansorgei. The sequence goes on from JAMJFZ010001899.1 coordinate 2,978,721, forward strand.
CTAAAGTAGCTCACATCCTGTTTCTACACACCCCCTTTTTATTGTGGGGTTTTGCTTTTTATTTATTATTACTTCATGTGTATTGGTCTTTTGCATGCATGTATATCTGTGCTCTACATTCATGACTGGTGTCCCTGGAGGCCAGAAGAGAGTGTTGGTTCGCCTGGAACTGGAGGTACATATGGCTGTGAGCACAGTGTTGGTGCTGGGAATCAAACCTGGGTCCTTCTAGAGGAGCACTCACTGTTCTTAACTGCTGAGCCATCTCTCCAGTCCCTTGGTCCTGTTTTTTGTTTGTTTGTTTGTTTGTTTGTTTTGTAATTACACTTCTGACTGAGATATCAGGGCTGTTAATGGCAAATATCTACAACTCAGTTTTTAGTGACCCCAGGCCTCAGCCACGTCCCTAACACTCTAAATCAAGAACCTTTTGGGGGGCTTCTCTGGCTGCTCTTCCAGAGGATTGGGGTTTGGTTCCCAGTACCTACATGGTGGCTAACAATCACATACAACTCCAGATCCAAGATATCCAACACCCTCTTCTGGCTTCTGAGGGCACTGCATGTACACACACACACACACACACACACACACACACACACACACACAGAGTACCCTGTTATGAAAGAGCAAGGACTTCAACAAGCAAAGCAGATCTAGAACAGAGTGAACCACATATGCAAAACCACACACTAACAGCAAAGCATGATGGCATACTCGAGGAAAGGCGGAACAAGGTAGGAATGAAATACACTGCAGTTTAGAATAACACATAAAAGAAAGGCATCTCAAGAAAACCACGAAGATACATTTTATTTGGTTAAAATGTTAGGAAAGGGAGAAAGCAGACATTGACATATCTTTAAAGATTCTGCAGGATTTCTCTGGGTACTTAAGTGGGGCTTTCAGACTGTGGTCTATTTTATTTCTTGAAAGTGGGTCTGAAGTTAACTCATGACTTGTCTTTGGTAGGATACTCCTTGCATAGAATTATGACTGCTAGCCATGGATATGGTGGGATAGACACCAAGGTAAGTTAAAGGGGAAGGAAAGCAAAGAAGGAAAGTGAGAAATCTCCTGAGACAACCAAGTGATAGGTAGAAGGATCACTGAATGAGGTTAGAGGATATTCCTATAGCATACATAAGATGAAGACTCTTTCATCTACAAAGATTTCTCTTGCAACACACACAGATTCTTTGACAACTGGCCTTTATCCTCTTCAGAGCATGCTCAGGCACAACAAAAGCTTGTCACTAAGGTTCAAGTAAACAGATTAACTAATGGGTCTTTTCTTTACTAAGCTAAGGGTTTAAGAAAACTGAGGAGTTGAGAAACAGCCCAGTAGGTGCTTTCCTGTCACACACAAAGCCCTGAGTTGGGTCTCCAGCACCACAGAAACTGGATGAAGTGGACATCCTCGGCTACAAATGGAGTTCAAGGTCAGTCTGGGCTATTTGAGACCTGTCTCAATAAAGAAAGTAACTGTGCTCAAGTTGGACGATTGGTTATGTGTAAAAACCAAACAGTTAAAAAACTAAAGTGACTAAGCTCTGAAAGGCCGAGGCATGGTGGCAAATACCTTTAATACCAGCGCTTGGGAGGCAGAGGCAAATGGAGCTCTGCGAGTTTGAGATCAGCCTGGTGTACATAGCAAATTCCAGACCGTCTGGGGCTACACAGAGAGACCCCATCTCAAACAGAAAATACAAAAACCCCCACACTGTTGGTTTCACCAAGAGGGGACTCCTGAGGTACAACATGAACCGTACCTTTCCGTGGCACGCGCATCTTCAGTGAAGCCCTTGTCTTGTGTAAGGTCCCTTTGTGGAGTCTGTAGAGTGCTGACGTCTTAGGGTTTTCACTTGGCTTTCTAATTTTTATTGTAATTATTCAATCATATTATAAGTGGATTTTTTAGGTGATGGTTCTATATGAGGTCAGGAAAGAATGTGGAAGTAAAATAAGGGAACACAAAAATCAGAAGTTAGGAGCTGGGCGATGGGCCCGGCTTCATGTGAGGAAGATGGTGTGAGCACTGTTCGCTCTGAGCCTGAGAAAAACAGCAAAAAGGAGCCACCCTAGGGAAGCCCTCAAAGAGCTTCTCCTGCCAGACTCTGACACCAGCAGAGCCACCTGCAAAGCTGCGGACATAGGGTGATCAGCCGTTTGACTGTCTTCCTCAAGCCCCTGCTCTGAAGAACTGGGCTGTGATGAACTATATTTCTGAAGATATGGTTTAAATTCTTTATAATCATTTGTGTAGTGATTGGTTATAAAAAAAAAGTGTGTAAAAGGTTTAAAACTAGGCAGTAATGGATCAGCCTATCCACAGCACAGCACAGTAGCCAACAGACCAGTATTGGAGTCTTAGCTCTGGACTTAATACGCTCATGGGTAAATCACCTAACCTTCCCTGCCCCACCAAAATTCACTCATCTTTTAAGTTGGCTCAAGAATGCTTGCATTGAGGAAAATCATGCAACTCTGTAATTTACTAAAAATCACTCAACTGAATACCTGATACCATGAACTTTATATGTAAATTGTATTTAAATAAAGCTATTTTTAAAAGGTGTACCCACATCATACAGATATCATGGGAAATAAATGTAAGCTGACAGCACATTGCCTGGCACATAATAATAAATACTAGTGCACAGGCAAGTGTTAGTAATCCCAAATACTTAGGAAACTGAGGCAGGAGGATCTCAAATCTGAGGTCTGTCTGGGGTTCATAGTGAGTACAAGGCCAGCCTGGACAACTTATCAGGATTCTGTTTCTGAAAGAGGGGATGGGGCTAAGCCATAGCTTAGTGTTATACCTGCATGGCATACACAAACCTTTGTTATTAAACGCAAATACTGAAAAACAATTAGCAATAAGTATATTTTCTTAGTGGTTGGTTAAAACTTGAGAGATCATTTCATTCAACGCCCTTCATTTTGCAGATGAGAAAACTAGAGACCAGGAACTGAATGAAGGGCCTTACTGAAGGTGTAGCTCTCAGACGAGAGAGGCCTTCTAGGTTTTCTTTAGTGTAATTTCTGTCCCCACTACCTGCCTCAGACATGGAAACATGAGAAATGGAGGACACAGAAGACACAGAGAATCCTATGACATGAGACAAGCCAAGAAGAGGCTGTCACATCTCCATCTATTACTCAGAGCCCCCAGCCGGGTGGTCATGAGAGCTCAAATGTTAGGAAGGCCAGGCCTGATTGGTCGGGTTATCCAGCTCACCGCCATGGCCAGGTGCCCGGTGGAGAAAGGCCACACAATCCTGTTGACGACTTCCTGACGGGATGTGGTAGCAGCAGGAGTTGGGACCAAGTGCAAGTAGCAGATTAGTGGGAAGTCAGTGTGAACAATCCTGAAGCAAGGGTAGCTGCTAATGAGCCTCTGCTGCCCATGCTCAGTAGCCTGCCTCAACTGTTTCTCTTGATCTTGACTATCAGCCCCACCAGGTTTTCAGGCTCTCATTTACTGTCCTGGGAATTGTTTCCTTTTCATGGAACTCTTTGAATAAAAAAGGAAGCCTAGCAGGAGATGAGAAAAGAAGCAAGCTTCCTGCTTTTTCAATAATGCTGCCATGTTCCAGGGAATGTGATAGCACTCTGGAAGACTTTTAGGCTTAAAAAGGAAAAGAGGGTCAGCTGACTAAAGTATTCCAAGGCCGAGCAGTGGACAGGAGGACAAGGTGGCTGCTAGGTCATGACCTCACAATCTTCTAATATCTCCGGAGACAGTGAGCTCTGTGGTTTTCAGGAGTGGTGAATCCTGCCCCCACTTTTCGCAAAGAGCAACAATTCAGACTAGACACAGGAGCAGGCCCATGTGGGAGAGAAGGAAGGAAGGAAAGCAGGACAGAGGAGAATTAAGGCCTCAAACAACTTTTATGGTTTAATTCAGAACATTGAAACTTCTCAATAAATAGTTCATAAAACTGCCTCGTCACTTTCAGCTAGCTACTGGATGGGGTGGGGGTGGGGCTTTCCTGTAATCTAGAAACCTGGGTAGATTATGAACAGATGAAGAAGTCTGACTTCAGCCTTTCCACCACAATCTTCCCTGGTTGGCAGGTCATTCAATACAGTGCACACTCTGATGTCGGAGGAGGTGAGAGCTCCGACTAAAGGTCTTCTGGCATTCTTGACACTCATACGGCTTCTCTCCGGTGTGGATTCTCTGGTGAATGGTAAGCTGGGAGTGCTGGCTGAATGTTTTCTCACACGCGCTACACTCGTAAGGTTTCTCTCCAATATGAATCTTCTGGTGAAGCAGCAGCTCAGAGATATCCCAAAAGGTTCTTGCGCACTCATTACATTGATGGGGCTTCTCTCCAGTATGGATTCTCTGGTGGACAATTAGGTGAGAGGTTCTCCTAAAAGCCTTACCACACTCAAAGCATTCATAGGGCTTCTCTCCGGTGTGAATCCTCTCGTGTCTAAGAAGCTCTGAATTACCCCTGAAGGCCTTCCCGCATTCTTTGCACACATAGGGTTTCTCCCCAGTATGAATTCTAATATGCCTAATAATCTCTGAGTTCTGGCCAAAAGTTTTCCCGCATTCATTGCACTCATAGGGTTTGTCCCCCGTATGAATTCTTTGATGACGGATAAGCTCAGAACTCTGGCCAAAGCCTTTCCCACACTCATTGCACAGGTAGGGCTTTTCTCCAGTGTGAATCTTCTGGTGTCTGATGAGGCCTGAGCTATGTTTGAAGGCCTTGCCACACTCAGTGCACTCATGATATCTTTCTTCAGTATGAATTCTCTGGTGCTGAATAAGCTGCGAGCTAACCCTAAAGGTCTTCCCACATTCGTTACATTCGTAAGGTTTTTCTCCAGTGTGGATTCTCTGGTGCAGAATAAGGGCTGAGTTCTGACTGAAGGCTTTACCACACTCTTCACATTTATAAGGTCTCTCTCCAGTGTGGATCCTATGGTGGTGGATAAGATGTGAACTCTGGATGAAGGCCTTCCCACACTCATTACAAGCAAAGGGTTTCTCTCCAGCATGGATCCTCAGGTGCCTTCGGAGGCTCGAGTTAGTTCCAAATGTCTTTCCACATTCTTTGCATTCAAAGGGTTTTTCTCCACTATGAACTCTCATATGCTGGATGAGATGTGAGTTCTGATTAAAAGCTTTCCCACATTCCTTACACGTGTGAGGCTTTTCTCCCACAGTCCTCTGTGACTTATTAAGCTCTACGTTCACCACGAAGCTCTGGCCAGAGGTAACAAATGCACTAACTTGCTCTGCTGTAGACTCTCCATGGTACATCACCACGCTTGGGTTAGGTCTGCGGCCTCTCCCATTCTCGCTGTTATCCTGGTCTGTCTCACCTAAGGATGACTTCTTGAAGATAATTAACCCTGATGCAAAGCCTCTCTCCTGAGGAGACATCTGCTCTATAATCTCTTCTGAGGATGCTCTCAAATGTCCCTCTAATATGTCTTCTTCACCTGCTGCTCCAAACTCATGACCTTGGTAAACCTCCTGTGGAAGTTTTTCAAATGCTGGCCCATGAGGCTCAGATTCTTCAGGAATTTCTTCCTTGGGAAGCACCTCCTTTTTCTCAGTCCCCATATCACAACCTGAAACGAGAGGTAAGCACGTGAAGCTGCTGTGTCCTGTCCACATGATACTTCTGGTGTAAACACAGGCCTTGTCACAGCACTCGGACAGCCTGACATCTGCAGCAACGACAAGCTGCTGCTGTCTGCACAGTGGACATGCCCAGGAGCTGACACTGACTTAAAATCCACCAGAGGCAGAACGTTAAAGACAGAAAAAGGAAGTGTATGGTAAAGAGATACTGGCAAAAATTGCATGACACTAACAGTGAGTTAGGGAAGAACGTAAAGCTGATAGAGAAAACACTTTGGGAAGTTAATGGCCATTTTAATAGGAGGGTAATATGGAAAAGGGTAAGAAAAAAGAGAAGTGACAAGTTAACAAATAACTTTTGAGTTTAAGATGAAATAACCACACAGTGTTTAGCAAGAGGACATACTCTTAGTCCAGTTCTGCATTACCCAACAGTCCTATAGAGCAGGGCACAGCATGGACTGATTACCCATACAGTCCTATAGAGCAGGGCCTAGAATGGACTGATTACCTATACAGTCCTATAGAGCAGGGCACAGCATGGACTGATTACCTATACAGTCCTATAGAGCAGGGGCACAGCATGGACTGATTACTTATACTGCCCTATAGAGCAGAGCACAGCATGGACTGATTACCTATACGGTCCTATAGAGCAGGGCACAGCATGGACTGATTACCTATACAGTCTTATAGAGCAGGGCAAAGCATGGATGGATTACTTAGTCAAAGAGTTGACATGACTTAGCTATAATCAGCTCAAGAGTAACTTCTTAGCCCCTTACATTTGGATGAAGTGAGGATACATCTTTAATTTCCCTCAAATGACAAAAGAATTGTATCAATACCATTTCCTGAATAATGTTTCAATGGTTAAGAGCACTGACTGCTCTTCCAGAGGACCTGGGTTCAATTCCCAGCACCCACACGGCAGCTCACATCTGTCTGTAACTCCAGTTCCAGAGGATATGACAACCCCACACTAATGCACTTAAAATAAAATTAAACAAATTGTTTTATATTTATATTTTAAGTGTTATTGAGGTTACTTCTCAGAAGTCTTCTTTTTCAGATATTTATTGTCTATCCCACAAATATTTTTCCAAATAAATTTTAGTGTAATTTCATAAAATATTCATACTTATCCTGATGTTGGTTTTACATTCATCTTGCTTCTTTATTCATATTTTCTTAGTTTTTCTTATATTTTCTAGCTGGCTATTTTTAAATACACGACAATGCTGCAGATCTCTACGTACTAATTTTATAGTCAGCCCTTTTGTAGACTTTTCTTAACACTGACTAAATCTTAAAGCATACTTTTGAAAAACTTCTAGTAACTGCTGGCAAAAGTTTTTAGTTGCCAGCCACTTATCTTCTTCTTTCCCCCATCACACAACAGAATAACGGACTTCCTTAGTGATTGTGTGTGTGTGTGTTCGTCAGCATTCTTTACATATTTAGTCATTTGACCAAACTCTGGCCAATGAAATTGTGATATGCAAAGGAAGCACATCACTACTGGGAACTCACCATTCCTGGGGCATGATGTGATAGCTGGAACATCACCTTGGGTTATGAATATACCAGCATACTCTAAGACTGGGAATCTCCACTGGAAAGAGTCAGAGGCCCTGACTACTCTGTCATACCAACCCCCAAATCCCTGCCTCTGGACTTCTTTTATGTAATACAGAAATAAGTTAATGCCTTAGATGCAGCATTATGGTAAAAAAACAAACAAACTTATTAATGTCAGGCACAGTGGCACATGTCTTTAATCCCGTCACTCAGGAGGCAGGAGCTCGGGTTCAAGGACATCCCGGCCTACTGAGTTCCAGGACACCCAGGACTACATAGAGAGACCCTGTTTCAAACAAGAACTACGTTCAGGCGTAGTGATGCACATCTGTAATCCCAGTACTCTGAGGCAGAATAGGAAAATCCTGTGTTTGCGCTTAGATCGGATAGTAAGACGGCCTCAAAAACAGCACACAGACGTCATTTTATGAAGTCAGGTGTGCTTCTATTAGAACAGTCCTTGGTATTTCACTGTCCCTGACACAGAAGTGGGGTCCAACTGACAAGAGACTGAGCCTGGTCTTTGCTCAGCTGGCAGAGCTGTAGAGATTATCCTAAAATGGCTCTTTCACTAGGTCAGAGCACTTACCGAGGACTTACAGGGCAAAATGAGGACCAATAAAAACATAAACTGTAGAAGGTGACCTTCATGGGGCACTGAGTAGGAACGGAAGTTCACCCTTTAAAAAGTAGAGCTGTGGAATGGTTTGAAGCTGAGGAGTGGCATAGTCTGTTTAAATCAGCATGTCAGGTAGATGCACGCTGGCTTAGTAACTGAACTAGAACACAGTAGACAAGATGGTTAGAGGCTGAGTGTAATCATCCAGTCTAAAAGAAATGAGATCTAGGCAACCGTGGCAGCGGACTGAAGAGGAAATAGACTGGAAGAGTATTTAAAAGGTCAAATTCTGTGACACTTAGTGTTTGATAATAAAGGGTAAAGAAGAGCTGGGCTTCAGAGATTGCTCAGTGGTTAAGGACACTGGCTGCTCTTGCAAAGGGCCCAGGTTCGGTTTCCAGTGCAAGATGGTTCACAACCATCTATAACTCCAGTTCCAGGGCATCTGATGCCGTCTTCTGATCTCCTTGGGCATCAGGCAAACACTCATATACTTGTAAAGAAAGAAATTAAATCTTAAAAAAACAAAAGAAGAGATAGGAATCAGAGATGGTGTCAGATCTCACGTAATTTGAGGGATGGTGATTAGTTGGATGATGACGCACCCAGATCTGGAACACTGAAGGGGGAGTTTAAGTGGGAAGGTGGTGAAAGAACTCTGTTTTGGACAAGACGGGTTTTGAGATACCCATATAGAGTCAGTTTTCATACTGGTTTAAAAGCTCAAGATAGTCAATAGTAGTCACAGATTTGAGAGAACTCAGCATGAGTATAAGAACTATCAGAGACTGAGACAGAAATTTAGAACCCCAAATTAAAGATAAGGAGAACTGTCATCATATCAATTCCACGTCCTCCCACCCCTGCCAGATCTTTCTACTTCTCTACACCTGCTCTCTGGCCAAGAACGTTAATCTGTACAGCACACAACAGGTCCTCTGGCTTCCAGCTGTTTCTACCAATGAGAAGCCCCAGCAGAAGACCAGAGAGAGGATGGCCAGATTATTTATTCTCCTGGTTCCTTCCTGTGATGCAGCCTTGGTCCATTGGTTTCCCTCAAGTAAAAGTCCTCTCAACGAGTCTATTCTACCCAGTTCTTCAACACTTTGTCCAGTCCTGACATGTACAATTAATGTCTTGACAACTAAACCTTCCTCAAATTAACCTAACTTGAGAAGGTTACCTGTTTCTTATTCTTATCTGATAATAAAGGGGTAGGTGGAGAAGAGAAGTCTGACACCAAGAGAAAAAAATGGCTAGTGAAGAGCCACAATAATAGTGTCACAGAAGTCACCACGGCAGTGGCAGAGGGAACTGAAAAGTGTCTAACGTTGCCAAGTATGGTGGCATCTGCTGGGAGTTCCAGTTACTCTGAAAGCTGAGGTAGGATGATTTTCAACTGGAGGCCAGCCTGGGCAACTTAACAAGACCCACACCACCCTCCTTTAAAAAGAAAAAGACCTGAGAGTGAAGCCCAGTGGGCTAGCATTCACCCAGCACATACAAGGACCCAGCGTGGGGTCAACTCTCAGAACCTCAAAACAAAAACAACAAAATTTAAGCAGATGTGAAATCCAGCAGTTTAAAAATTAAAAACTGTCTACTGGGACAAAAAAGGAGAGACAGATGAAACAGAAGCACAGTGACCATAACTGAGAAATGAATTTGCTACAATGTGAAGATGTTACGGGTCACAGATTCTCTTTGGTGGTAGAGATTTGAATATGTTCATGTTAGAGAGATAGGGCTCAAGGAGTAAGAAAACATGAGAATCGTGAAGAATAAAGGACCCAAGACGCAGAAGAGACTGGATGATGAGACAGATGATGAGGGAAGGAGAAGTGATTTCCAATGACTTTGTGCTGCCTTTCCTCTACCTAGCCTCCTGTCAGCCACAAGATGTTGGTAACAGCCACCATCCTACCCTGGGGAGATGGCCACCAGAAGAACTGATCTCTACTGGAACCCTGAAGCCTTGGAAGCTCTTTGTTATTTCCCTCAACATGAGCTGGAAGCTTACAGAATCTTCTCTTATTTTCTCATGAAGCAAGAAAAGACCCCAAAGCTACATTTCTACTTTTTGTTGAAATCTTTCAAAATTATAGATGTTATTTGTGTAACTATAAAGATATATTAGGAGTTGTTGGCTGTTTTGTTTTGTTTTTTGAGACAGAGTCTCCCTGTCTAACTGTGGTGTTGCCAGGTGGTGTTACTATGTGGTCATTATGCAGACCAAGCTGGCTTCAAATCTAGAGACCTGCGAGCCTCTGCCTCCTGAGCACTGGGGTTAAGGGCATGCACCACCATGCCTAGCTGGTGTTAACTATCTTCTCCATCCATGGGATCATTTCATTTGAGAAATGTGGCTTAAATAAGTTAAATTCCCTTCCAGTGTCTTTAATCTCAGTACTTAAGAGGATGAGGCGAAAAGATAATGAAATTGAGGCCAGTCTGCGTTACATAGTGAGATGCTGTGAAAAAGAAATTATTTATTTATTTCCCTAAGTAAATGTCTCTCTAATATCCAGCTAACAGGCTTCAGGAGCTGCTATTTCAGTGTCTATGTATTTCCCATCCCCCTCTCTGGCCTTCCTTTTTAAATTTTCATGTCTCCTATAGTTGCTTCTCTTATAATTTTAGTTTTGCTGGGGTTTTTTTTTTTTTCCTCTCAAAGTTCTAGAGATTAAACCCAAGACTCTACCACTAAGCTATACCTCCAGCTCTCCCTTTTTTATATTTATCTGTGGGGATGTCTAAGGGCTAATTGTGAGTTGAAGCTCTCCTTGAACCCCGCATCACCCCTAGAGAGTGAGAATGGGCAGAAATTCAGGTGCTCATCATCTTTTAGCCCTGGCCAAAAACCCAGCCAAATTTAGACACGAACCCTCACTAAGCAAACATGCTTCTCTGCCCTGTGGGCTGGATTACAGACTCAAACTCCACACACAAGGAAGTCCACTCCCACACAGGATGTCCTAACCAATGGGCATTCTCAGGGTCACTGGCTCCTTGCGACACGCCCCATTAAAGATGAGACGCCCCCTGAAGCGTGCTCCGGAGTGTTTGTCCACTCTCGACTCACCAGAGGCCCGCCTAGATGGACAAGAGGCCGTGAACCCACAACCCAACCCCTGGCCATGCTACTGTCCTCTCTGCTGCATTCCTTGGCCTAAAGCAGGCCACTGGCAGCCCAGGACTCCTGACAAGGAACTAGAGGCAGCAGCGGAACATGTGGTGAGGGGATTTCACCCGAGGGACTACATTTATCTATTTATTTATTTACTTACTTATTTGAGACTCAACATTTGTTTGTTTGTTTGTTTAAGACTCAGTATGCAGTCCTAGCTAACCTAGAACTTGATATGTAGAGCTGGCTGGCATGGACTCACAAAGTTCTACCTGCCTCTGCCTTCCAATTATTTGGATTAAGTGCATGTGTCATCACGTCCTGTTTACTTTTTATTTGAGACAGGTTTCTACTAAGTTTCCAAAGCTGGCCTCCAACTCACAATGCTCCTGCTTCAACCTCCAGAGTACCTGGGATTACAGACACACAGTACCATGCCTAGCTCATCATCTTCTAGTTTTCCAGTTACAAAGACAGTGTAGTGGAACATTTGAATATACTCCCAGATATTGTAAAGCTATATACACTATCTGTGCATTAAATAAACATATGCTATGAGTTGCTGGATCAAAAGTTACCTTGGAACCAGCTTCCTGGGTGTGGATGGACTGCAGCCTTCTGGAATGCAGAAAGAATGCTAGTTTGAGGAACCAGCAATTGTCTAAGCAATTGATACCTGGATTATCTTGCTCTCTGTTTATGTCACTGTCAATGTAAAGGATTTCTGTGGTTCCTCCCCAGCGACCAACAAGGAGATACGGGAACACCCATGTGTCTCAGTTTTGACCCTCACCTAGTGGCAGCAAGGTCAACCATTTGGATGTTGGGGGAAGTGGATTATAAGATTCTATTCACTAATGCAAAATTAATAGGCTTTGTATCAGCGGGCAGTTCCTTTTTGTCAATAAAATAACCTGGAGATCATTCGCTCAGGGTTCATTCCAGATGGCTTAGGCCATGATAGACTGGACCTGGGAGTCTCAAGTCTGATCTCAGAAACTGTCTACTGGTTCGTTATTGAACCCACACAAGATTAATACTTGTATTTGCAGACATTTGGAAAATCTACACCTATACCACACGATATGGGAAATCACTTGATCAGAGTAAAACAAGACAGAATAAAAGTTAGTTATGGGAGCTGGGTATGGTGGCCCATGTCTGTAATCTTAGAACTCAGGAGACTAAAGCAGGAAGACCACAAATTTGAGGCTAGCCTAAGTTACATACACCCAGAACCTATCACAAACAAACAAAACTAACAAAGGGGAGAGGACTCAAAATTCACAAAGTCTTCCAGAACTGAAGTCTTCCACATTATTATTTTTACCCTGAATTCTGCCAGTGACATAATGAGTGTTGTTACTAGGCGTCCTCTCACATAGACATCAAAGCCAATCTCCATTTAATTAATTTTCTCAGAGACAAAGCCCTATAAGAAACCTCATTCTCATACAGAAAAACTCCCAGAGCCTAAAGTCATATTCCCAACCATCATTTCCCATCCTTGTGTCTGCCATCTCTTTAGTAAATCTCTGAAGATGAAGGCTACCATCTGAGGAGGGAGGGTGAACACAATTGGTTTTCACGTTGAGGGCTGACAGGCAGACCTCTGCCCAGTATCTACAGCTTAGAATATGGCCCTCAACTCTGCAAACCTTTGTTTTTGCAATACAAAAAACCTCATTCAGGAAGTTCTGACACACACACCTATTAATGAACGGTGACTAATAAAACTTAAAAACACCATGTATTTTTTAAGCTAGGGTGAGCTGAATTCCATTACTCATCTGGCACAAAGACTACCTCCTCCTGGAGGCCTCCACTAACACCTGCAGGAAGTGGTCCTTCACTAACACCTGGTCCTCTGAAGCCAGCTTTCCACTAGCTTCTTTCTCATCTCTTTCTTTGAACTGCCGTTTCCACGTCACTTCCTGTTTATTGCTCTTCTCAAGGCCTTCAGAATGAAGGCTCACGATGGCTCACAATGCTCTCATGGTGGAGCCTGTTTCCTTTTCCCATATCCTACCTCACACTCTCCAGAAACAACTGGAAGCTGCAGATGTCCTCAGTGTCCTGCAGTCCAAACGCTGTCCTTCTTTCAAGTTTCTCTGCCTTTGAAAACAAATTATTCTCATTTCCCGGAATACTGCTGCCCACCTGCGCAGTCCGCAAACATCTTCAAGACGCAGTTGAAGTATGTACAGTGCCCTCCATTGTCTTTCTGGTTTGCAGCCCTAACATTACTTAAGCCGCCATTACGCCACTGTGTTATGCATTTGCTTTTCTCTAGATCGTGAGAAAAGATGAGGCTCTACTCATCTCAGGGCTGAGCACAAATCTGCAGTTGTCTTGAGGGCTAACTGGAGATTCCATTCATCTTGGCACCCAAAGAGACCAGAGCAGCGTCTGACATATAACTGGTATCAAGTGCTTATAAAAATAAGTTTGTAGCCTGGGGTGGTGGCTTGCACCTTTAATCCCAGCACTTGGAAGACAGAGGCAGGTAGATCTCTGAGAGTTTGAGGTCAACCTGGTCTACATAGTGATTTCTAGACTAGCCAGAACTATGCAATGAAACCCTATCTCAAAAAAAAATCAAACTAAAACAAAAAAAATTTATTTCTCCCAAGACACTCTTAAGACAATATTATTTTCCTCCTCTGGTTCCCAGAATCAAGGGAACTCTATTAATTCTATGCTCAATTCGGTCTTTATTATTTTTTTTACTTTTGTGTTGGTGTGTGTAGGTGTCCGAAGGAGATACACCCCCAGAGTTATGAAGAGCCTGATTGGGTGCTGGGCGCCAAACCAGGGTCCTTGGGAAGAGCAAACAAGTGCTCTTAACCTCCTCAGCCCCGATTCTATCTTCTTTCTATAACTTCCATAAGCCAATATTCTGTCTGCCAGCACAGGTCACAGCATGGCACTGGGGCCTCGATTTCTGCCTGCCATTCGTTCTAGCAGTATATTTATGGAATGGAATATTAAAGAAAGAAAAAAGAAAAGAAAAATAGCCATAGGTCCTAGGCATGCCCACGTTGGACCCTGCTTCTCCAGTTTCCCAGGGTAACAAGGCCTGGAAGCAGATGGGCACGGTCCCTGACACTGCCCAGGCTCCACCCTCTCCGTGTGTAATGAGCAAGGAACCCCCAGTTCCATAAAGTCCAAGGTCACACAGCAAGGCAGAGCGGGGGGGCGGGCCTACACGCAGGACTCCGGCTCGTGGCCGGGAGCCTCGCGCCCTCCTCCCCGGGACATGACGGAATCAGAGAGGCCTCACCGCTAGCGGATGCCGCCCACGCTCACTCCGCTGGGCCCCGGGCGCTGCAGCGCGGCGCGCACACAACCGCAGCTGTTGTCTAGTGTCACTGGCGACAGACACCGGCCACTTCCGGTGCCGAGCGGCACCGCGGCCAATCCGCGCGCGCCGCACTCGCGGGAGGAACAGGTGGTCCGCGGGCCCACGCCCCCTCGGCCGTGCCAGCTCTCCCGTCAGCTGCTCTCGCCCTACCTGGCCCCATCTCCGCCCGGCCGCCACGGTCCGGAACGCTCCCTGCAGTGTCCCGGGGCGCCGCGCGACACCCACCGTGCCCTGGAGCGCTGACGCGCGGGGTCCTCCGGGTTTCCTAGACCGGCTTCGGGATGCACTTCCGCCCACAGCAGCCGCTCTGCGCGCCCCCGGCGTCCCCGCGGGCTGGGAAACTCGAAACTCCGCTTCCCTTCGCGTGGGGACGTGTAGAGCCTCCCGCGTCTGTGCCATCTCACCTCTCCTTTTCCAGGAGTCTGTCAACACGGGCCCCTAGATTTAGGGTACGCTTGTCATCTCCTAGGAGCGAGAGGGAGCCCTGCTTTGAGGTCAGGAGGGCTTGGGGAGTGATTCTTTGACAAAACTCTTTTAAGGTTGGGTGTGAATTCCCTAGCTTGTTCAGGCGATGGGAATTGCATTGTTTGCTGGCCTTCTTGCTGGTCTTTCTTGAATAAATTTGATCTCTTCTTGCCTCAGAACCTGTGTGAATATGAATGTGGTGATCCTCCTGCCTCAGCCTTCCAAGTGCTGGAAGAAGCAACCATGCCCAGTGAAATAAACGTTTGTGTGTGTTTTGTTGTTTCTTGAGGCAGCGTCCTATGCTGTAGCTCAGACTGGCCTTGAGTTAATTAATAGTTCAGGGTGGCCTCGAATTTGAGGCAATCCTACTGCCTCAGCCTCCCTGGTGCTGGGATTAGAGATCTAAGACAATACACTCAACTCTAAAAATGAGCATTTTAACGGAATCAACTAAAATTCTAGGTAGTTACAGACAGTCGTGCAGCCAGTCAAAGATTTTGGTGTGAGAATGGCTAATGTAAGGAACTCTGGACCCTAGCACCTTATCCCAACGCTGATCTCAAGGTGACATTTTCCTTTCTGTTGGGCTGTGATTTATTGATATATATATATATATATATATATACACACACATACATACACACACATATACATATATATATGTATATATGCACACATGTATACTTATACATATATATTATATACACACATATATACAATATATGTATATTATATGTGTGTGTATATATACGCACACACACACACACACATATATATATATATATGGACATATGTAGTAATGAATCTCACCCGCGTGTCCCAGTTCACGGCTTTCCTTGTCAGGCAAAGCAGCCATGGTGTCCTTCTGCTGGTTGCCTGCCCCCAGGCGGGAAGCTGCATGGGAACATGGCGTGGGTGGTGGTTCTTACTGTGTATCCATTCTGCCTTGATTGGCGCCCGGTAGCCAACAAGAACAGGATCTCAGGAGACAGCTGTCAGTGGGGTGTTCTCTCTTTATTGCAGGGGTCATGGTGTATTTATAGGGTTCAGGGGAGGGTGAGTCCCCCAGTACCCAAGGGTAATGCATTGGTTAAAACAGGTAAGCAATTCTGCCAATCGCAGCCCGCCCTCTGAAGGAGGTGGAACTTTGGAACTTTGCCATGGCCCTGGTCTGTCAACGCAGAGGGGAGAGGCCAACTCGGCCAATCTCTAGGATGACTGAATATACATATATATATATATATACATATATATATATATATATATCACAATAGTCCTCTTTATCTCACAGGGTTGTGGTTAGGTAAATACAGGAGCCTGTCCCCACCTTTGGGAAACAGTGGTGGCCTGGGCTTGGCTAATAGAACCAATCATTCCTTCTCTTACAGTTGCTATCTGGGAAGGATGATAGTTTGGGGGAACATAAGTCAGGACACAGGGCTTCTCTGAAGGTCTTTGAAATAAGACCTGAACAAGGCGGAGCTTGCTTTATAGAGAAAAGGCAGAGGCGGCTGGAGGCACGGCTCAGAGGTAGAGCACTTGCCTAGAATGTGCTAGGTCGGCCCTAAACCCCAGTATTGTCGAAATACAGAAATGAAATGAAAGGGCAGAGGGAGGGAGTGACTAGTTTTGCCTAACTAGTTCTGAGGCAAGGGCTGAGGAGATGGCTCATGGAGTAGCAGCATTTGCCATGCCGTGAGAGGACCTGAGTTTGAGTCCTCAGAACCCTCAAGCAGCTGTAGTCCAGTGCTCCCACATATAACAGTGCAGAGACCACGGAGGAGTGCTGCCTACTGGCTTACTTATAGGCTCATAGTCAGCTACCTCTCCTATACAGCTCAGAACTACCAGCCTGGGGTAGCCCGCCTACAGTGAGCTGGGTCCTCCCACATCAACCACTGATCAAGAAAATGTCCCCACAGACTTGCCTATAGGCCAATCCAATGGGCGCTTTCTCTCCGAAGTTTCCTCTTCTCAGTTGACCCTGGCTTGTGTCAAGTTGACATAAAAACTAACCAGGATGTGTCTGAACAATAAATCCACTACCTTGTTTTACACTGGCTCATCCTGAAATTCTTTTCTGTGCTGAAGTCAAAGTCCTGGCTTAACCTGAGTGGGGTTCCATAAGGAGGAAAGGGACATCTCAGGCCCCTGCTGGCTGAACTAGGCTATGTCTCCCCACTGCTTCCCAGGAACTCCACAGAATGGTATTTATAGGTAAGCCTGAGCAGTTTTTAGGGTTTTTTGGTTTTTGGTTTTTGGTTTTTATCGAGACAGAGTTTCTCTGTGGTAACTCTTGCTGGCTGGAACTCACTCTGTAGACCAGGCTGGCCTCGAACTCACAGAGATCTGCCTGTCTCTGCCTCCTGAGTGCTGGGGTTAAAGATGGGCACCACCATAAGTGTGAGCAGTTTTGTTCTTAAAAAGTTAAAATTGTAGGTAGGAACCTTGAGAACACTTCTAGGGGGGACACTAGAGGAATACTTCTAGAGGGACAGGTACAATGAAAATAAAAGATGAACTGCTTTCACCCCTTCTCCCCTCCATCTGTGAAACGTGGGAAGAGGAGCTTGAGAACTGGCTGCCTATTTCAATTTTTCAGAACAGACCTATGTAGCTCATGCTGTCCTAGAGCTCCCGATCCTCCTGCCACAGCTAACTGAGTGCAGGGATTATAACTGTAGGCCACCACACCTGTCCCTTTCCTTATGTTTTAAAATCACATAATCTCTCAAAGTAGTTTACAACTACTTTGGATTCCGTGCTATTCATGCTTTCAATCACCTGTGGATCCTGTCCCAAGAGTGACGGAACCGTTCGTGTTTCCCACCAGTGCCCCTGGGGTTTAAATGGTATCATGTTAGGATTCCAGGAGAGATGATGAAAGGTTTGAATGACCTTGTGACTCTGGTCGCTTGTCGTCCCTTCTCCCGCAGGCACAGAGCCGCAGATAGGAGATGCTCTAACTGGACGGCTCCGGTTTAGCGCTAACAGGCTCTTCCTGATAGCCACTCTTCATCCCACCACCAATTCTTATTTCTCACCACCAGCTGCCCCCTTGCTCTGCTTTCCCTCTATCAGCTAGGCTGGCCTCAGAATATCCTCCACTCCCAAAGTTACGTGATGTGACACTAAATGCACTCTGCTTGACATGATATGATCATCTACTAAGGACAGATGGTACCCAGAGGACAGGCTGCTCTCTTTAAGCACCCTGTGCTGTGGATTTGTCTCCAAGAACCCTCAGGGGCATGGGCAGGGTTGGATCCTAATGTGCTGGATTGAAACACTCCTATCACACCTTTGCACACTAAAGCATCTGCAGATGATGAATCAGGCTTAACAGGGTCTTTGGTACCCACCCACCCTCACCTCCAGCTATGAAGATGTAAAAGAATGAAGCTAAAGCCAAACTTCTTCTCCAGGCTTAACAGCCATACCAGGGAGACCAGAGAGGCCAGTTCTGAGCCTCACCCAGAAAATTCATGCTTTTCTTGTGCTTAGATAAAGTTCTCTGGCTTGAGAGGTGCCCTCAGGGCCTAGTTTGAAGGAACACCCTTTGTCATCCAAGTACACCGTGCCTGTGGCTTACAGGTAGGCCCCAGGCTACTCCAGCTGCCAGCGGTTGGAACCTTAGTAACAGAAGTTCCATCTTCTCCATTCCAACTACAGTCACAGCGGGAATTAGGCCTTCATCATACAGATCCCACAGGGAAGGTGACCAATTGAGTTGCTAACACTATGCCTCATTCCACTCAAATTCAAACTTCTAACACAAGGGCAGATAATGCTACATTTTCATTTTGCACTAGTACTTATTTTTTTTATTTTTATTTTACATGTGTGAGTATTTTGTCTGCTTATATGTTTGTACACACATCATATGCATGTAGTATCTACAGAGGTCAGAAGCAGGCATTGGATTTCCTAGAAATTGGAGTTACAGTTTTGGGCTATCTTGTGGGTTCAGAGAACTGAACCCAGGTCTTCTGAAAGAGCAGTAAGTGCTCTGAACTTCGGAGCCATCTGTCCAACCCCACACTGGTGCTTCTTAAAGAGCTTTCCAAGCTGGGGCAAGGCGCTGGGTATCTGTATCCCTCACCTTGGAAAGGGATTGGGGGAGTCTAGGAGAGGAGAGAGGGGAGGAGAGGGAGTGTTACAGTTTCTTCTCCTGTAAGGTAGTAAGTTTGAGAGACAGACACTGGGCATCTGCCAGATGAGGATGTGTGTAATGTTACTTCCCCAAAGTTTGCTGTCCCAGAAGGAGACAGATTTCCTGGAGTTAAAAGACAAGGGTTTGAAGAAAGGGGAGGGCAGATGCCGTGTGAGAAAGGTTTTCTGGTATGGAATTCAGAAAACAATCCTAAAGGGGGAGAACACCATCTCACCTTTATTTAGGTGTTTTTCTCCTTGTGCCTCAATAAGAAAACAGTTCCCTCAGTGGGCACCAGGGGGCGCCAGGAGACTGTGAACAAGAATCACTTCACCTGTGGATGGAAAGGAAACGTGGATTAAAAAGGAACAAGTTGAGACTTAAGGCATTTATCAACCTGATGCAGCTGCCGTTTTGCATAGGTGAAATGCTTTCAGTCAAGGGTTTAGCACATCAACCAACGCATAAAACTCATCATATACCCCAGGAACAGTGGTACCTCTGATCCCTGAGGCCAGCCTCAGCAACAACTCAAAACTAATAATGGTAAGTGCAGTATACAGAACACCACACCTCCACGCGATTGTTTTTTAAGTAGTGTTGGGAAGTCAACCCACGGCCTTGCATGTACTAAGCAAGCACTCAACCACCACAATCTCAGCCCTCTAGGCTTTGTTTTGTTTTTTTCCAAAGTGTTTCTCTCTCAATGGACATGACAAAGCTAAAGTATTCATGTACTGTAACAGTATGCAGCTGTGTTGACTGTAATAAACGCAACCATAACTGACATCCCAAACACGGACAGGCCATTTTGCCAGCAAACACAGCAGTGGAGTATGGCCCCACGGACAGCAGTGGCAGAATCTGGTAATTGCCTACCCCTCCTTGAACCCTGGAGGTTTGGCAGGGTATATGCAGTAAAGAGCACAATCCCCAGAGTCTAGAGAGATGACTCAGGAGTTAAGAGTGCTTGCCGTTCTGATAGAGGCCCGTGTTCAGTTTCTGGCACACATATAAGGCAGCTCACAACTGCCTGGAACTTGAGCTCCAGAGGACCCAGTGTGCTTTTCTGGCCTCCCCGGACACTGTATGTACATGGTACATATACATACATACCAGCACAAAAATATACACATGAAATACATAGATGTTTTTAAAAGAGTGTGTAATGTCCATGTAGTATCCCACAGAATCCACGATGAGGCAGTGGTACTCTAAGGGGTGGTGGCACACACAGCTTCCAACAGTCTTGTCCCCAGACCAAAATGGACAGAGCATGAGAATCCAGATGTGAGGCCTGACTAGCCCCAAGTCTGTCAGTGCTCACCTCCACCCCCCAACCCAGCCAGGGGGAGCCAGTAAGGACCCACAGCTGCTCCCTGGATAGGAATTCGAACTGAGTAACAGATTTGAACCAGAATCCCCATCTTCATTAACCAGAAAAGTAGCTCATAAATTGGGCAGTGGTGGCCCACGCCTTGAATCCCAGCACTTGGAAGGCAGAGGCAGCAGATCTCTGTGAGTTTGAGGCCAGCCTGGTCTACAGAGTGAGTTCCAGGACAGCCAGAGTTACAACAGAGAAACCCTGTTTCAAAAAACAAAACAAAACAAAAAGTAGTTCATGAATAATTTTCAAGCTGTCATCAGTGGAATTAAAAGTTGTCTTAAGAAGATTCTGTTGACATTTGGTAACTTCATAGTGGCTGCAGCACCCTAAATCTCAGGCGGGGTG
This sequence comes from Cricetomys ansorgei, assembly GCA_026225945.1. Classification (NCBI taxonomy): domain Eukaryota; kingdom Metazoa; phylum Chordata; class Mammalia; order Rodentia; family Nesomyidae; genus Cricetomys; species Cricetomys ansorgei. Next base: position 2,999,376 of record JAMJFZ010001899.1, read on the forward strand.
TGGCTGGGTGTTTGCTTCAGTAAAAGAACACAATCAGTTGAGAAGTTATTGGGACGAAAGCAATAGGTTACGCCGCTGATGGAACAGAAGGAAGTGTAAACTGTCCATGATGGAACATGTCGTCTTCACGGAATTTCTACAAAAGACGCCAATTTTTTTTCCAGCGGATTAGCTTTTGTTTTGTATATAGAGATGCCTGTGGTCATCCCAGTGACACCTGGCTCGGTGTTCCTGTTGGTGAAATAATGTTGATTCTTCAGAATTGGTGGTGAATTTTGGTTTGTTTGTCTGATTTTTTTAAAATAACTGAATGTTCTGTGGACAGTTTCACTAAGTCACTATGTCCTCTCTTGTTAGGTATTCTGATTTTCAAGGATTGTTTTTTGTATTCTCAGGCTTCCGTGAGCTGAGAAATGGCCTGGGGCTGAGCAGCTTTGACTTGTGGGGCATGAATGAAGCAACCACTTCAGGTAATTTCCTGGACAGCCGAAGGACAAGGGTGTTCCTTTACTTCCTGCCAGAAGGTAGTTGTGAAACAGGCGCTACACACGACCTGAAGGCAGGGGTTATACTCTAGGGATGTCAGAGTGGCGAGCTAGAAGCATAATGGATCCCAGGGCACTGTATGGGCTCCCTAGAAACCCTGAACTCTACCTGCAGCTGGGAGAAAAATAAGCCTTGCCATTGTCTCTTTGAGTTTCTGTTACTTGTTGCCAAATACAATGAAACTGTTACAGTGTTCTAAGAACTCCTATTTAGCTCTTAAAAATACTTTTGTAGAGCCAGGCCTAGAAGCTCACTCCTGTAATCCCAGCACCTAGGTGGTGACGCTGGAAGATTAGATATTCAAGGTCATCCTCAATTATATATTGAGTTTGAGGCCAGCCTGTGCTACATGACGTCTTGTTTCCAAAAAAAGGCAAAAAAAAAAAAAATTTTGTAGAAAAAATATGGATGGAAAGAATCGAAGATTAAACAGGGAATACCTGTTTATACCTTTAATTTAATTTAACTTAATATTATTTTAGTTTTTTAGACAAAGTTTCACCATGTAGCTCTGGCTGGTCTGGAACTCACTATGTAAACCAGGCTAGCCTCAAACTCATAAAGATTTGCCTGCCTCTGCCTTCCTAGTGCTGGGATTAAAGGCAAAAGTCACAAGGCCTAGCCAAATGCAAGACAACTTTTAACTTAAAACACTGGATAACTCACAAATAGAAGAAGAAGAAGAAAGCCAGCAAGATGGCTCAGTGCTTAAAACCACTTGCCAAGGACCTTAGTTCAACCTCCAGAACCCACAGTGGCTCCTAAAAGTTGTCCTCTGGCCTCTATGCAGAGGCCTCCACAACATGTGTCTGCCTGCTCACATGTACCATACACTCAATATTTTAAAAAAGGAGAAGGAATAATACTGATAATGGAGTAAAAAAGTATAAATTTTGGTCTTTGAAACGAGATCTCACCACATAGCCCAGGCTGGTTTGTCTCATCCTCCTGAGAACTGAGATTACAGGGCTGTGCCACCACACCCATCCATCCCCAAGCTCTTACTGTTGATACCCTTTGAACTCCAGGGATCCAAAACAATCCAGAGTCTGCCTGTTCAGCTTGACCTGGGCTCCCTGGTGTGATTGTGTATGATGAGGCTCCAAGACTCCCCTCAGGCTTGCTAGTTTTGCAGTAAGACTCTGGATTCCAGGAACTCAAAACTACACTCATGATTGTATTGCAGTCAAAGGATGCAGATTGAATCTGCATAGGCCGCATCTGTTCAGGGCAGAGTCCAGGAGCGTGAGCACCGGCTTCCAGCTGTTTTCTCCTAGGAGAATCACACTAACATCACTCATTCCCCTGGCAACAGTGTGTGATGATGCAGACAAGTGTTAGCAAGCAGGAAAACTCGCCCAGGCCTTGACACTTGAGGGTTTTTGTTTTTAGTTTTTTGTTTTTGTTTTTGATTTTTTGGTTTTTTGTTTTGTTTTGTTTTTTTATTTTGGTTTTTTTTTGTTGTTGTTTATTTGTTTTTGCTTTGGGAGCGGGATCATTGTTAGCCACATAAGCATGGAAAGTTCAAGAAATGAATCTTTGGCTCCTCAGTCTTTAGACTTGTCAAAAATCAACTAATACTGCCTGGTCCCCAATCCCTGGCTATATTCAAACAGCCATTTATGATATAGCACACTGTTTTCATAAAAATCTTTATCGAGAATACAAAGTCCTTCTTATCAGGCGGAAAATTACAAGGGCTTAGGGGTTATCTCCCAAGAACCAACCAGGGGCTGTTCTGAAGACCTTTGGACTAGACAGCCTAGGCTTGCTGGGGTGAACCTTTACTGTAAACCCCATAAACTGAGAAACTTCACAAAACCTTTACTCCTCATATAGAGTCCAACCAAAACATATTCCTAACACCTAACTCATGTCTAAAATCATGGGCACTCAGTCAGTGAACGAATGCAGAAGACCTGAAGAGAGATTTGTGTCTTAGAGATGCCCGTCTTTCTCCTCTGTGGCCTGAGGCTAGCCAGTCCCTGCAGCTGTCTCCCTTGGCTAGCCTCCTCCCAAGCATTTTGCTTCCTGACCTCCTTCCAGCTATTTCTGTTGGTTCCAGCCATTCCAAAAATCCCAAACACCAAAGGCCATCTCCAACTCATCCCTTCCAGACAGGTCTGGAGGACAGAGGCTGCAGGGCCTCTGTCCACGGCCAGGACTAGAGGAGACATGGGAACACGGTCTTCGCGGTGGCACTCCCTCGCAGAGTCACTTTCCTGTCAAGTTGCTGCTGAGGCACTGTCTTCCCTTACTCCAGTGCTGGCTGTGTTCTATCTTGGAAGAATATACTTCTAAAAACCAGGGAGTGATGGAAATGGGCCCCAACAGTCAGCATTCATTCCTCATATTTGATCCGAGAGCCCTTTGCCTTTCAGAGGCAGGAGGGCTCTTTGTACAGCCTGTTAGACTCCATCTTTCCAATTACAAGCCATGCCTTGGTTGTGGAAAATTTACCAGTGCCCACGATGGAGCTGGAGAACTTTCACAGTTACTGCGTATTTCCTTATAGAGAGTAAAAAGTGGTTTTAAGAGATTCGAGAATCTCAGATTCTTACAGAACAGACATTTAAACCATATATGTCGTATGTGATGGCAGTGTATCAGCTTGACATGACTGCTACCATTTTGAGTAACTACCACGATTGCCCCAGAGTAACTGCACTCAGTTTTCCCTGCAGTTTCTCAGCAAAGGGCAGGGAAGAAAGCAATGAGAATGGCCGGAGGAGACTTATAAGACCCTGGCTCCAGGATGCATCTGCGTATTGATAGCATTCTAGATAAACCAGTACATTTGGCTAGGATGAAGTCACATTTTTTCCTTGTTTATTTTATGCAAATAAGTGTGTGTTGTCTGTGTGTCTGTTTGTGCATACACACAACCATGCCTGGTGCCCTGCAGAGTCCAGAAGAGGTCATTAGACACTCTGGAACTGGAAGGAAACTGGAGTTACAGATGTTTGTGAGGCGTCATATGGGTGCTGGGAATTAAACTGAGGCCCTCTGGAGGAGCAGCCAGTGCTCCTAACTGCTGAACCATCTCTCCAGTCCTGATGTCACATTTGACCTGACCAATAAACACCCCTCTTTCTGACCCAAATTGTGGACATCCAGCTGAACTTGCTGCCACCCGGGACCATGTATCTGTCAGTAAGTCCCCCCATACATAGCACTCTGGGTGGTACTGATTCTATTTGCCTCTTGTTTTAGTTCCATGGCACTATGGGCTCCTGGTGCTCTCACACCAGGGCTGGATTGTTGCCTAACAGAAAGATACAAGAAGTTTTCTACCATCTATTCCTAAGAATTTCACTCACTGCTTTTCTATATGGTATATGGTGTGTGCGTGTCACATGTGTGAAAGTGTCTACAGAGGCCAGAAGAGGGTTTTGAGTCCTTAGAGCTGAAGCCACAGCTGGTTGTAAGCTGCCTGACACGGGTACTGGGAACTAAATTTGGGTTCTCTAAGAGCAGCGAGTTCTCTTAACCACTGAGCCTTCTCTCTAGCCTGTCAGCTTTATACCACAACAACTTACACATACGTTTGTGTTAGTTCAACTTATATCATCTTTTTTTCTTTTTTTTGCAAAGTACATTCTCAGAAGGAGTTGGCTGAAAGCATCCTCGCTTTCATTCCAACATTCTCCTCTGAAATTGTTTGATGTTGTCATAGAGATTGACCTGAGCCAGCCAGCATTTCCACATTCATTACATGCAAACAGTTTCTCAACAACAAAAGCTCTCTGGGGTGGAAAGACATATGAACTACAATTGACAGACTTCCAACATTTATGACATTCATAGTGTTTAACCTCCGGTCATTCTCTGATGTGGAGTAAGAGGTTCTGATGAAAGGCTACATTCAGTAAGTGATAGGGCTTCTCTCCTGAGGTCCCAGTGATGTGGAGTAAGATAGGCAGTCTTTAACGTCAGAGTTCCTCTCCTAGCATGAGGTCCCCAGTAAGGCCAGTGAGGCTGAATTTTGTCTAATGTTTCCCACTCTTAGGCCCGAAATCTCTCAAGTAGACGCTGAGAGATATGAATGGCCATACAAAAGCAGTTTATTGCCACAGAACCAGACAAGCATGCTGGGGTCTACAACTCAAAAAAAACATGACCACCAAGAGCAGGCGCGTGGGCCCTTTTAAGCAAGGCAGGCAGCCATTAGTGGATCTCTCTGATTAGTCAGGACCTGAACATGGGTCCTTACTGGATTGGCTCCTTACATCTCACACAGGGAGGAGCCAGAGAGACATGCTGAGCATTCTGATGGGTCTCGGACCTCTCCAAGAACTAGGGCGGGGCCAGGTCAGCACTCTGGGAAGACAAGATGGAGTTAGAAAACAAAATAGAGTCACCCTGGTCCTCTCACCCACATACCTTCGGTTCACAGAGATTTCCCCCAGGTGTGTTCGCTGATGCTGAGGAAACTGGCTAAAGACTCCTCTGCACTCAGTGTGTTCTCGTGGGTTTCTGCCTAAGGAATCTTCTGGTGTCGAGTATGTATACGCCTCTCCAGAGAGTTCTCCACTCTCACTCCACTTCACCACTGTGATCCTCTGCCCCTGAACAACTTGAAATTGACACCTGCAGTGTGTTCTAATTCTTTTCGTGTTCACAATAAACTCAACAATCTTGAATTTCTTTCCTTTTTTCTCCTTCTCTTTTTCTTGCTTTCTTTTTTTTTTTTAAACAGAGTCTCACTGTATAACTCAGGCTGGCTAAGAACTTAAAATGTAGACCAGGCTGGCCTCAAACTCACAGAGATCCTCCTGCTTCTGTCTCCTGAGTACTGGGGTTAAAGGCGTGCGCCACCACCGCTCGGCCACCCGAATTATTTTTTAAGAGAAGAAAGATTTATTTTGAGTCATGGTGTGAAGTGGCCCATCGTGGTTGGGAAGGCATGGCAGCAGAAGTGGCCCTCGACTATGGTGGCAGGACACATGAGCCTGTCTGCTCACATTTCCAACACACAATGGCACAGAGTGAACAGTCTCATTCCAAAAGGGAAGAATGTGGGCATAGCAGGGAAAGTGATGGTCATACCAAAGTGAAACAGCATGACCAGAGGAACTTATACAAAAGAGGGTTCCAGAGGGTAGGAGTACATGATGGTGGAGCAGAAGCACAGTAGCAGGAGTGGAAATCAGAGGGCCCACAGCTTGAACTGCAAGAATGAAGACAGTCAAGGAACTCAAAAAAGCATGTGGCTTTTGGAACCTCAGAGCCTGCCCCCAGAGGCACAATTCCTCCAGGAAGACCACAACTGCCAAGCCTACCCTAACAGTGCCACCAACTGAGGACCGAGTATTCAAACAGTTGAGCCCATGGGGCACATTCTCATTCAAACCACCACTAGTACTATCTAGATACACTTAATTATAGATACCGAGGGCACCTGATGATTCATGGGGCTGCAAGGGAGGTCCCTGGGAAGACACAAAAGGGTAGGAGATGGTATCTTTGCCTAGAGAAAACATTCACTGGTTAAGTCAAGATAAGAGCACCCACATCGAATGAGCGGTGCAATCAGGGCAGGGTTGACTGTACCGATGGTTCATTCAGTGTGAACAGGAGCCAGATGACATCTGTGGAGTCATCTGGATTGCTTGGGTACTATAGCCAGATGGAAGACGTCAAACGATACTGAGACTGAAGCCAGGGTGGCTGGAAAGTTGGTGATTCAATTGGCAGGTGAAAAAAAAGTAAGTTAGTAAGGAGATTTTCAACTTGGATGTGTCTCTATAACCTGTGTCTCCATAGCCCCTGTCTCCCTGACTGTTGTCCCACAAGCCAATGGCTTAGCCCTGGCTGGCAACCTCCAATGTAGGTCAAAGACCTACAGATCCAGGCAAGATCATCCCCAAGTATTTCTGTGAGTCACCAAAGGATATTACACACACAAACAAGTCTGGCTGACTGCGGGCTCACTCACACTAGCCTTTTTCTGCACGTTTTCCTGATCAGGACTCCTGTCAGAAAGTGCTAACTTGTCCTGGCTCCTGTTAACAGATAAATACCAACTATGATTATGCTGTTAAACGTTCCAGACTTTTTAAAGCTCTAAAGAAGCTCTTATTATGAAGTCATAAAATAGTAATGTTACTGTTAAAGACGCAGCAGGAGTGAAGCCGTGGGTTCGAGCCCCAGCACACTCACATACAGGAAATGCCATGTTAAAAACAAGTGAGTCTGAGCCAGAGAGATGGCTCAGCCAGAAAAGCTTAGATAAACCTGATGGCTGGAGTCTGGATCCCTTTAACCCAGTAAAAAGCTGGGTGTGTTGGCGTGCATCTGTTATCCAGTACCCAAGACAGGAGGCAGAGACTGAGAATGGCCCAGAAACCCACAGGTCAGCGGTAGAAAGAACAAGACATCCTGCCTCACCAAGGTGGAAGACAGAACCAACTCCTGAGCTGTGCATGTGGCTAGCATGGTGTGTGTGTGTGTGTGTGTGTGTGTGTGTGATAATATATATTTAATTTTTATTTTATGATTATGGGTATTTTGCCTGCATGTGTATCTGTGTACCAGTTGCTTGCCTTGTGCCCACAGAGGCCAGAAGATTGAATACCCTGGAACTGGAGTTAAAGATGGTTGTAAGCCACTATGTGGGTAACAGGAGTCAAACTCAGGTTCTCTGGAATAGCAGCCTCCTAAAATAATTTAAAAAAATAAAAGTGGGGCTGGCGAGAAGGCTCAGCAGTTAAGAGCATGAGCTGTTTTGTCCAGAAGACCTGAGCTCAGCTCCCAGCACCTACATGGAGAAGCCCACAACCATCTGTAACTCTAGCTCGAGGAGATCCGAAACCTTCACAAGGCCTCTGAAGGCACTCACTCACAGAAACATAAATGAAAATAAAATAAATGTTTAAAAAAAAAGAAGCCTTTAGTTAGCATAGGATGCTGAGGTTCTCCTGAGGGCTGAGTGTCCAAATCAAGACCTAACACTCCGCTGGGACAAGACTTTTGACCTCCTTGTTCTGGTGTGCCCTGTAGTTTCCTTACAAATATCCACAGTCGCAGGTCAGTGGTGATGCACACCTTTAATCCCAGCACTCTGGAGGCAGGGGCAGAGACAACAGATCTGTGAGTTCCAGGCCAGCCTGGTATACAGAGTGAGTTCCAGGACAGCCAGAATTACAACAGAGAAACCCTTTCTGGAAAAATCAAAAACAAACAAACAAAAAACCAAAAAAAAAAACCCCACCAAACAAATATGCATAGTTATGCTGTATTTTGTTCACTTGGCTTGCAGGTAACAACCTCTTCGTGTTTAATTTTCAAAGCTGGCTCAGGGACACTCCTGTGCTCCATAGGAGGGCGGAGCAGACTGGATCATTGTTTAGAAAAGAACCTTTGCTGTCTTTCTTTAAAGCCATAACCATGGCTATGTCCTATTGCCCAATGAAGAAAACAACCAGTATCAGACCAGCTTTGTAACAGGACTTTGTTGCAATCACCTGCCTGGTGTCTTGCTTCCTCATCTGGTAACTTAGCCCGCTGTCTTTCACCAAATGTATCCGCAGAATTAGAGACTCGCTGAACCAAATAAAACATTTCTCATATACTCTTTTCCTCATTGTAGTTGATAAATGATATCATGTTGGTGTTTTAATTTCTTTTTAAAGTTTTGTGTGTGTGTGTGTGTGTGTGTGTGTGTGTGTGTGTGTGAGCGTGCGCGCGCGATGTAGAGGATATTGGACAACTTCCAAGAGTTCATTTACTTCTTCCACCACGTGGTCCTGGAGATAGAACTTGCCTTCACCTGCTGAGCCATCTTGGCGGCCCTGACTTGCCTTTCTTTGTTCACATTTCAGGAGAGCACTTTTGCATGCGTGTATTGCACGCTTGTGTGTTTATTGTGTGTTTATTCCACGAAGTCTTATTTCTTAAAGAAACCTTCCATGAGTTTTCTTATTAAACCTCCCATAGCCTTGGGTGTTGTGATGTGACCTTACCACGTTCACATTTCCAGGTTATGTCCCTGGGCTATAGCTCTTTCCATCTTATCTGTTCTTCCTGGAGGGGCCTCCTGAGCTGAGCCTGCGCAGGTGAGACCGTCAGCACAGGAAAGGGGAGGGAGGGGAGCCCAACCCTTGAACAGAAACTGCAGTCCAAATTTTGATTTAGTTTTTCTAATTCGAACAGTTGTTCTTGATTTATTTCAATACAAACATTTAGGTAGGGAGAGGCTTAGGGTGGGAGGAGAGGCGGGGATGGAAAAGAGGCGGGAAGGAAGGAGAAAGGGCTTTTTAGGGGTCTTCGCGGGAGCCTGGTACCTTTGTGAGCCTAAACCAGAGCCACAGCTGAATGTGCAGCTCCAGAGTGAGAACGGACTTTGGTTTGAGTCTTGGCCTTCAGCCAACACAGCCTGAGAGCCTAGACAATGAGAATGAGAGCGCTTCCCAAGCTAGGCTAAGTAATACAGTCAAGTGGACTGAGCGAGCAAGCTTTCGCTCCTTGGGATCTCAGGCTTAACCTCCTGGGCTTTGTGAAGGCCTCAGGAGTCGGCGCCTCCTGGCCCTGCTGTTCTTGGCCTGTTCTCTCCTTGTTTTCTTTTACTCGTTTGTTTATTTGTGTACTTATTTGTTTATTTTGAGGTACAGGGACTGAACCCAGGGCTTCACACACAGTAAGCAAATGTTCTACCACTGAGCTGCATTCCCTCCCCTCCCCCAACCCTCCACTGCACCTCTGTGCCCTCTATTTACTTTTAAAAAAGAGAAGACTTTTAAAAAAAAAATACTTTGTCTATTTTTATGTACATTGGTAGTTTTGCCTATGTGAGAGTGTTCGATCCCCTGGAACTGGAGTTACAGATAGTTGTGAGCTGCCATGTGGGTGCTGTGAATTGAACCAGGGACCTCTGGAAGAACAGCCAGTGCTCTTAACCACTGAGCCATCTCTTAGCCTGTAAAAGGCTTTTTTTTTTTTAAATTATGGGAGTGCCAATGGATGCAGACTCACAGAGTTCTGACCAACTAAAGGATTTGTCAAGGGTTTTTTTCCTTATTGTAGTTGATAAATCGTGTCACATTGGTGTTTTGATATGCTTTTTAATTTTTTTAATTTTATTAGGTGTGTGTGTGCGCGCACTGGCCATTGCACATGGGTGGAGTTCATGTACATGTGTACATTGATTTCATGTGTAAGCCAGAGGCTAACGTTTGGTATCTTCTTCAATCCCTCTCTTAATCTTAATTTATTTATTTTTAAATTAATCATTTTATTGCTGCTATGTGTGCACATAATATGTGCGTGGACAAATGTGTATGAACAACTTAGTGGAGTTGGTTTTTCTTTCCACATTTACACATATTCCAGGGATCCAGCTCTGGTCACCAGGTTTTTCAACAAGTGCCTTTACGAATTTGCTAAGCCATTCCGGAGACAAAGTTTTTCAGTGGACCTGGACCCCACCAATTTGGTTAGCTGAATGGCAGGTGAGGCCCAGGGATTCTCCTGCCTTTGCCTCCCCAGTGCTGGAGTCACGGTCACGTGACAGCACACCTGACCTTTTTTTGCAAGTTCAGGGATTGAACTCAGGTCCTCAGGCTTGTCTGCGAAGTACTTTACTGACTGAGCTACCTTCCCCATCTGCAAAATGAGTGTCTCACTCACTTTTTTTGGCATCTATAAAATACTACTTGAATAAGGAAAAGATACTATCTTTTAATATTTATGTCTGTGAGTGTGAGTGTACACGTCTGTGTCTGTGTGTGTGTGTGTGTGTGTGTAGAGGTCAGAGGACAGCCTTAGGTGTCCAGGGTCTTTCTAGCTGTTTGTCACTGTATAGTGTATCCCAGGCCAGCTGGCCTGCAACCTTCTGGAAAATTCTCTTGGATCTGCCTCCCTCCAAGTTTGCCATAGACACATGCCACGCTGTCTGGCTTTAATTCCATAGGTTCTGGGGATTTTAACTCAGGTCTTCAGGTTTGCGCAGCAAGTGCTTTCACATGCCAAGCCTTCTCCCTGACCTCAGGAAGAAGCAACACTGAAACTGTAAAGGACCAGATACGGGTGTTCTAGATTTCTCCATCTCATTGGTGTGGTTGTAAATGCCTCAAACCAGACCCACTAATCCCATGTATTTCCTAAAACTTGTGGTCTGCTTTCTGAGTGCCTCCTGGCTTTTAGTTTTTTGTTTTTATTTTGTTTTTTTAATTCACTTAACTTGCCAGGTGGTGGTGGCACCCACCTTTAATCCCAGCATTTGAGAGGCAGAGGCAGGTGGATTTCTGTGAGTTCAAAGCCAGCCTGGTCTACAGAGTGAAATTCCGGGACAGCCAGAGTTACAACAGAGAAACTCAGTCTCAAAAAACAATAACAACAAAAATTCACTTAACTTGTTATTTTGGGGAACTTTGAATGTGCATCAAAACAGAGAAGAGTCCGGTGATGCATAAGTGCTCGGCACTCCTGTTTGTTTTACTAGTCAAACCTTCCCAGTCTTTTCTCCTCCCGTCCTTCAGTGGAGATCCCTCCTCCCTGACTACACTTAGAGTTACCTTGCTGTATGCTTCAGAAGGAAACTTTTATATTTAAAACAATTCCCATTTCATAAACTAAAATCCAGAGGCTTTTGAGAACTGTGCAATCACGACTATAATCTAATTTCAGAACATTCTTGTCATTGCCTAAAGAAACTTCGCTGAAAACCCCCTGAGCCTGCTTCACCTTCAGCCTGGAGAGCTTTGCCTTCTCTAGACTTTTCCTAAAAGTGAGATGCATGATACATTGCAATTGTTTCTTTCTTTATTAGACTTATTCATTCTGTTTCATGTATAAGTGTTTTGCCTGCATGTACGTATTTGTATCATATGCTTGGTGCCCACTGAGGTCAAAAGAGGATGTTGGATCCCCTGGAACATGAGTTACAGATGTTTGTGAGCCAGTTGGGTGCTGGGAATCCAACCAGGGTCCTGTGCACGAGCAAGTGCTCCGAACTGCTGAGACATCTCTCCGCTCCTTGCCCTGGCTTGAGATGGGCTCTTGCTTACCTACACTGAATCAAATCCATTAAGTGTTCTAGGATGACTTTAAATTTGCAATAATTCTCCTATCTTGATCTCTTAAGTGCTGGGATTATGCATGTACCACCACAACCAGTTCAGAAATGCTTCTTTGTTGTCTTTTCAATGATTTAGTCTAATGCCACAAAGTCAAAAGCAATCTAAGCTCTGAGTCCCAAGCTGTTTGTCTTCTTCCCATCCTCCCTTGTGATCCAGCATTTCCACCTGTGAATGCTGCTTTTGGGATGAAATCCCATCTCCAACCAGTCTCCATGGTCACTATCTGGAACTGATGTTCACGTGTAGAGCATACTGCACGAGCCCAGGATATAGTGCAATATTCCTTTAAGCAAAACACAAGACCAGCTCATGGATGTTTGGGGAACCTTTCAAAGCCTTTCTTTTCCCTCTTCCTTCCTCTGTAGAACTGCACAGAGAGTGGAAATGTGCCCCCAGCTTAAACCACCTAATTGTCCAGTCCTCACCAGAAAACCCAACTATTTGTTTGTAAGAACAGAAACAAAATAAATGCCCTTAAAAGGAGATAATCAGCCTAGGAACACAATGCTTGCTCAGGCAGCCTCCTCCCCACCCCACCCTGGCCCACACAGAAGGGAGGACAACCTCAGCAGCCTGGTCTGGGAAGACACCCAGGATGGATGCCTGTAGTTCATCCCCTCTTTGAAAGAAAGCAGTGAAGACTGCTCCCTTTCCCCGCGTGCATGTGTGAGCATCGGGAAGATGGAACTGTAGTCCACAACCTTAAAACGGGGAAAACGGAAATGGAAATTCCACTGCATTCAGCTCCAGAGCTTCAGTGTGGGTGACAGCCTCAGAGTAACCTGCTTCTCTTCCTGCACCGACTGTGGCCCTACTTCTGCCCCACTGTTCACCGGCCCTTTCCTCACACAGGTCTCGAGCCCTTTAATTTGAAGCTAATTCACCTCACCCTGTGGAATCTGAAGACTGTGAATCTCATGGACTCGGTGTCACAACACCTGCAACCCAGCACTTGGGACATGGAGGCAGGAAGATCATGAATTCAAGGCTAGCCTAGGCTACATAGCAAGACCATGTCTCAAAAGCAAACTGGCAAGGCTGGAGAGATGGCTTGGCAGTTAAGAGTGCTTGCTGTTCTTCAAGAGGACCCATATTCAGTTCCCAGCGCCACACTACCTTCTGTAACTCCAGCTCCAGACGCTCCAACGGCACTCTCTATTGGCTCTGTGGGAGCCAGGGCATACCTACATGCAGACACTCACACATACACAAAAAAATATGTAGGACAATAAAAGCTCTCTGGAAGGATTTCAGCGCTCCTGTCTCTATCAGAGAAGATTCAGAAGAGAGGGGTGAAATCTAATTCAGACAGGAAAAAGGATCACATTGCCTGCAGTGTCTCAGTGCTGAAGATAGCAGTTGTTACTCAGACACATTCTATTCAGGGAGTCAAAGAGGTGCTTCAGAGCTGGCTAGGCACAGGGCTAAATCACACCGCTAGCAAGAGACCCAGAGTCCATGCCTTTGGCCAGTGCACTTTACTGATATAAAGAGAGTCATTTTCTTGGTCAACAAACAGTTTAGCATCTGCTATAAGTTAGGTAATACGGGAGCTACACAAATAAATATGGTCTTTGCTTTCAAGAAGAGGACAGCCAATGGCATGATAAGCTCACATGTAAACAGCAAAGCTGAACAATATCACATCCTATTAAGGGTGCATGGATTATTTCTATGTGAGTTCAAGGGAGAAAAAGAAACCCTCATCCATATCTGCTGTGACAATGAAGAAGGCTTCACTCAGAAACTGGAATCTGAGGTGGACTTCAAAGAAGGGCACTGTCAGAGAACAAACTGAAGTCATTGTAAGTTCAGGGGAAGACTGGCAAGGGGTCCATTTGGCCAATGAGTTTTTATTATGGGATGGAGGCGATAAGACAAGAACGCAGATGAGGCAGGCATGGCATGTCACACCTGTAATCCCAGCACTTGGGAGGCTGAGGCAGGAGAATTGCCACAAGTTTAAGGACAGACCGAGCCCCAGGGAGAGCTTGTCTCAAAATTAAAAATTAAAATAATTAAAAACTCAAATAAACAAACAAATAAATACCTTAATCCCCCCAACAACAGAGTCTACGGTCGTTTGCCTTGATGGTCCACCACAACTAGATAGTACCCTATTGCTGAAAACACTACACACTGTTTGCAGGACAAAAAAAAAAAAAAACAATCTGGAACTGACCTAGAAATGCCCACTCCCCACCCCCGCTAGCTTTTATACTGCCAGAAGCTATTACGTATGCTGATGGTAGAAAAAAAGACGTCTATGGTTTTACCTGGCAGTGGTCCCCACATGCTGCTACTCTCTACCTTGGTCAGAAAAGCTTCTTTTGCAGTGGGTAGTGGTTCATGCAGAGACCCATAACGGGCCCAAGTTCTAATAAGTGGTTCTGAATGCTCAGTCTTAAATGACACATCTATAGTGCCCCCGACCAAGGCTCGGGGAATATTGGTTTAGGGGGAGGAAGGAATGTAAGAGCTGGAAGATGGGGAGGAGGGATATGCAATGCCATGTTCTGGACGTGACACTGTCACACTCACACGCTCGCCTTAGCTGTAGTTACTAGCACAGGACCTGCACAGTAAGTGTGGGTAGTGACGGGGGTCAAGAGGCCCACTCCTGACTGAGGAGTTATTTGAAGTTTATGGCTGCGGGGGAAGGGAGAGTCCCTTATTTTTCTTTGGAGACATAGTTGTTCTAGTAGATTAGCCTCACACCCATTCATCTATAGGCAACACTAATTGGACTCAGTGGGTAATAAAAAAAAAGAAGAAGAAGAAGACATGAAGTTGGGAAGAGGAGGATGCTGGGGTGGGCCTGGGCAAAGTTGGAAGCAGGGAGTGGGGTGGATATGATCAAAATACATTGTATATGTGTGTGAAATTGTCAACAAATAAATAAAAATATAATTAAACAAACCAACTCAAGCGGAATAAAGTGGTAACACAGTCTTGCACTGCCCTGACTCAGGCTCCACCGACTGTGGGCACCTGCTCTGTCAGCAAGAACACCTGCCCATTTATGGCTGTGCGGCTCTATCAAACATCCCCTAACGCTCTTGAGCCTTGAAGCCACAGCCCTTGGGCTGGCTTGATCTCAGACCCATTCCTAAGACACTTCCTTCAGCTGGAGGTAGACATGCATCCATCTCCAGCCAGCTGCTAAGAAACCAGGAGTAGCTTTTGGCAAGTCAAAGACACCATGTCCCTTTGGCTGCTTCTGACACTTATCACACCTGCCTTAATATGACCACTTCATAGCCACAAGATGGCTTCTCTGAGTCAAAAGGTGAGCATGACTCACCCTGTCAAACGAGCACAGAGTCAAGGAGCTGACCAGCACAACATGTATCTCTGTGATCATATGATGAGTCCAGTAATGCCCATGAGCCTCGGGTAAGCTTGACAAAGGTATGTTTAACCACACCGAAGGGTCAGGTTCCCCGTGACAATGGCGGCTAAGCTGAGACCTGCAAGTGAGGAGGAACAATCCAGCCAAGGAGGCTGTGAGGTGTCAAGAACTTCCAGGAAAAAGGAAACCAGGGGACCAGAGCGCTGGCCCAGTGGTTAGGAACACAGGCTGCTCTTCTAGAGAACCTGGGCTCGATTCCCAGAACCCACAAGGTGGCTCACAGCTGTTTGGAACTCCAATCCCAGATATCTAACTCCTTCTCCTGATGCCTCCTCAGTACACACACACGCACATATACACACACACATATACACACATACGCACACACACATACACACATACACACACGCACGCACACGCACTTGGTGCACAGACACACATCCAGACGAAACACCCTCACCACATGAAATAAAATAAATAATAAATAACTTTGAAAAACTTTCTCAGAACTCTAAAACTTCAGTGATGGTTCAGATTTTTCTTTCTTAACGGTTTCTAACAAGCATAGCTCACACACTACTTATGTTCCAGTCAGTCCAATAGCAGGCAGTACTCCTTCAGCTAAATTCAACTTTGTGTAACTTTATATTTCCTAAGTAAGTTCATTAGTGAATTCATTTCTTTTTTTAATGAGTGCTCTATCTGCACGTACACCTGTATGCCAGAAGACGGCATCTGATCCCATTATAGATGGTTGTTAGAGACTATGTGGTTGCTGGGAATTGAACTTAGGACCTCTGGAAGAGTGGTCAGTGCTCTTAACCTCTGAGCCAACTCTCCAGCCCCCTTTTTTCTCTTCTCTTTTTTGGAGGCCTATTTATATTCTGACAATATACCATGACCTGGTGTCTGAGACTCCATGGTAAAAAAGAAATGGACAGCTCAAACCCACAGTCTGATGGAGGACACCAGAGGACAAGATCAGTCTCCCAGAAACAACTGACAGGACCTGGAAACTAACCTTCACCAGGCTATTCATCTAAGGTCTACAAAACTTTCTGAGTTGCTCCGGCCAAGGAATGTCATACCTAGGCTGGACAGCCTAGTGTGGGATGTCTCAGCTCAAGTGAATCTAAAACCCATGAACGGGTCCTTATAAGAGACCAGCACCCCAGCGAAGTCGGAGAAACTGACTTCATTGCAATCCAGTCTGCCAGCAGTGAATTCTTTATATCATCAGTTTTACTGTTTCAAGTTTCTCCTATATCACTCAGACACACACACACAAAGAGAGAGAGAGAAAGAGGCGGGAGGGAGGGGGAGAGAAGGCGAGGGAGAGGGTCATGTTACATGGTTGGTCTGACTCAAGCATTTTTCTACATCGGCCTTCCAAGTAGCAATGTTGCAAAGTCACTAGTGGGCAAAAATGAATTTCATCTATGGGTTTATTTTCTAGAAAGTTCTCCCATCAAGGTTATCTTTTTTTTTTTTTTTTTTTTTTTTTTTTTTTTTTTTTTTTTTTTTTTATGGGGGAGCAGCAACTTAAAATTTAAGCTGGGTGGTGGTGGCACACACCTTTATTCCCAGAACTTGGGAGGCAGAGGCAGGCGGAACTCTGTGAGTTCAAGGCCATCCTGATCTACAGAGTGAGTTCCAGGACAGCCAGAGTTACAACAGAGAAACCCTGTCCTGAAAAACTTAAAAAAAAAAAAAAAAAAAAAAAAGAAAAGAAAGAAAGAAAAGAAAAAAAGATTTAAGCTATAGGGTTTTCACCCTCCCCAGCAGACTTGCAGAAAATGGACTTAGAAGTAGAAGAGTTAAGAACTGAGACCCATTCCCATTCCAACCACCCTCAGGGAGATCAGAGCCCAGGAGGAACCAGATGGAAGCGGAAAACGAAAGATAAGGACTTGCATCCTCACACCAGAGGCCAGGTGTTCCAGAGAGAGGAGCAGATGGAGGGAAGTGGGAAGGGGAAAACAAAAGATAAGGACTTGCACCTCGCATCAGAGGCCAGGTGTTCCAGAGAGAGAAGCAGATGGAGGGAAGTGGGAAGGGGAAAACAAAAGATAAGGACTTGCACCTCGCATCAGAGGCCAGGTGTTCCAGAGAGAGGAGCAGATGGAGGGAAGCTGCCAGAGTGGAAAACAAAAGCAAAATGTATCTGGGCTGACTTCGACACAGACATGGGACATTTCCCTGAAGTCAGGAAGAAGTGGTCATCACTCCCAACAGTTCACAAATGAAGGACCCCACCCGCTCACCCCAAGACCAACTCTCCACGTCCTCCATCAAGTGTCCACCCTTCAGTAGCCCCACACACAACAGGCTCTTATAGTCCCACAAACAGCAGCCTCCCCAGGCATTCTTCTAACAATCAGCCTCTCAGCCTGCTCCTCAACTCCCTTCTTGTGCGCCTGGCCTCTCTTGCTGCAAATGCCGTTTTCCTAGCTCTCTCTCTCCTCAGTCACACAGCTTCCTGTCCAACCACATAGTGCTCCCTTGTCCCACACTACTCAAGAGGAGAACCTACACTTTATCACTTTTCTTTCCCTCTTCTGCAAAGCCTAATACATAAGCAACTGTGTCTCTAAACTGCTGATAACTAACTGGTCTCAATAGACAGGGTGACAGCTTCTGGCCAAGGGGGAGGCACATCTTAAGTTGAGGGCACAGGCCCTGGCGTTAAGTCATCGCCCAAGCTCAAATCCAGGCTCTGTTTACTTCCTGTGGAAGCTTAGGCAAGAAACTTAATCCTAATATGTATAAACAGAGCAATTAACAGTAGTGGCCCCCTCCTCTGGACTGCTAGGATTAAATTTGTCTACAGTGTCCATGGTGTCCACAGCATATGGGATGCAACGAAGAGAAAAATATGTCAGGGAAATAATATTTTAAAATTCCAGTCCTCTCAGAGTACAAGAAATACCACGAGCTGGCATTTCTGTGGGATTCTAAATTTGACCATGTTTTCGTGTGGTTTAGCTTTTTCCTTTAGCAGTGAAACTAAAACTAGTTGCACATCAGAATCACCTTGGAAGTTTTGGGGGGAGGTGTTTGCTTGTTCATTTGTTTGTTTTTAATTAGGGGCTGGAGAGATGGCTCAGAGGTTAAGATCATTGGTTGCTGTTGTGGAAGACCTGGGTTTGGTTCCCAGCACCCACATGGTGCTCACAGCTGTGTGTAACTTCAGTTGCAGGGGATCTGAGGCCCTCTTCTGACCTCTGTGGTACCAGGCATTCACATGGTGCACATACATATATGCACACATAATATTCATACACGTAAAACAAACAAAATAGATAACTCTTTAAACAACAGCTCATATTTAAAGCTTGGCATAGGGTGCATACCCGTGATACTAGCACCGGGGAGGTAGAGGCTAGAGGATCACAGGTCATTTTCAGCTATACAGTGAGTTCAAGACTAACCAGACTACATAAGACGTTGTCTCAATAAAATGAAAGTATACAATTTTTGTTTTGTAGTTTTTGTTGTTGATGATTTTTGTGTAGCTCTGGCTGACTTAGAACTAATGATGTAGACCAGGCTGGCCTTAAACTCACCAGAGATTCACCTGCCTCTGTCTCCCAAGTGCTGGGATTAAAAGGATGCACCCCACATCGGGCCAAAAGTACTATTTATTTATTTATTTTTGAGGCAGGATCTCTCTATTATATAGCTTTAGCTGTCCTGAAACTTGCTACGTAGACAAGGTTGGCCTTGAACTCACAGAGATCTACCTGCCTCTGCCTCCCAAGTGCTGGGATTAAAGAAGTGCAAAAGTACACATTTTTAAAAGATTTATTATTTATTCATTTAGTGTATAAGTGTTTGCTTGCATGTATGAATGTACACCATGTGTGTGACTGGTATTTTTGGAAGCCAGAAGAGGGCGTGGGTTCTCCTGGGCTGGAGTTATAGATGGTTGTTAGCAGCCATGTGCATGCTGGAACTGAACCTAGGTCCTCTTGTGAGAACAGTAAATGCTCTTAATCACTGAGCCAACTTCAGTCCCTATGAGAACAAAGTTAATGAGTCACCAATGAATTCTATTCAGTATACTTTATTCAAGTTATCTTTGAAAGAAACACACATAAAATAAGGTTATACATTTTATATGTGTATGTGTGTGTGTGTATTTTTTAATTAGTGCTTGGAATTGGAAGTGAACCTAGGCCTCAGTCATGCTAGACAAGCATTCTTTCACTAAACTATATTCCCAGCCTAATTTTACATGTGGATATGTGAATATGTAGTCATTTATTCATTTATTTATTGTCTGTTTTGTTTTTGATTTTGTTTTGTTTTGTTTTTTGAGTCAAGATCTCATGTTAGCCCTGGCTAGTATCAAACTCATTCTCCTCTACTCCAGTCTCCCAAATGCTGGGATCACAAGCATGTACCACCGTGCCAGATTTACAAAGTGCCTGGAATCCAACCCAGGGTTTTGATCCCACTAGGCAAGCTTCATCCTCAAGCCCAGGCAGGATCATTCCTTACAGACACTCTAACTCCAGAGCTAGAGAGATGGCTCGGGTTAAGAGCTCTGGTTGTTGTTCTTCCAATTAGCAACACCCACATGGAGGTTCACAACTGATTGTAACCCCAAACCCAGGGGATCTGACACTCTCTATGGTCTCCTCAGGCAGTGCACACTTGTAGTACACAAACATACATGCAGACCAAATACTCATGTACATAAAGTAATAAAAAGATACCGTAATATGCACTCATGTGCACAGGTTCCTAAATGTCCTGCTTCTTCATTTTCATTTTTCCCCTCTGAAGTCCCCCTGACAACTTCACAGTGCTGGCCAATAAATACTTGTTGACAGGCATGGCAGTGCCAACCCATAATTCCAACACTTGGGAGATGAAAGCAGAAGAATCAGGGGTTCAAGGTCAACCTCAAATATACAGTGAGTTCAAGACCAGATTACATGATATCCTGTCTCAAAAAGCCAACTAATTAACTAACTGACTTGTAGCAGTACGCCTACTGTGGCAGCTCACCAAGGAAGACAAGGAGGCATTTTTCATAGCTGCAAAGCCTTTCAGACCTCATCAGAGGGAACCACCATCATGGCAAGTGCCATCCTGGACAGTGGAACCCCAAGCGTCTGAGCTCAGGTGTTTTTATTCATTCAGAACTCTTCAGGTGCAAATCATAAGCAATCAAACAACCCCCACAGAAATCCAACAAACAGCCTAGGCAGCCCCTGATCCAACAGACGACAAAACTTATTTTATTATATAACTAAAAATAAACTTTTACAACACTAACTGAATAAATATATACTTGTTGAAGGAACATTTTAAGATTCATTTCCAGGAGAGAGCAATGGCTACTGGGCAAAGAAGGAGGATTACTTCAGTTTCTCCTACTTTTCTTATCTAAAATAATAATGCCGTGTATGCGTGTTTGCGCACGTTCTCTCAGATGCCCTTGGGAGCCAGGAGAGGGCGCCAGATCCCATGGAGCTGCGGGAGGAGGCGGTTGTGAGTTTCTGGTTGAGGTGAGTTTCTGGTTGAGGGAGCTGAAAACTGAACTCTGTTCCTCCTGGAGAACAGCAAGTGCTCTTAAACAACTCAGAACCACCTCTCCAGCCCCCTTCTGCTTTATTAAATGTCAAACAAAGCAAAACCCAGTCCAAACTTCTTCTAATAGGGAGGCATCATTTCCTCCAGGCTTGGCTGATCTGGTAAACTCCGCAGAGCATACGTCGCTCAGGGAAACGTCCCTCTCTTGCACTCCTTGGGTGCTCAAGAACATCTATTTTGGGGGCGAAACTGTAACTCCGGAGGGAATCAGGTTTTCCCTTCCAGAATAACAAAGATGAAGACTAATCAGGAGGAAGAACTTCAGCAAGTTCCTTTTCCCCTTGTCTGGTCTTCCAATCTCACGCTTGCAGGTACCGCTCTGCGAGAAGCAGAAATGCGAGGCCGACTACCTGCGCGTGCGCCTTTCGTCCTCGCTGGGGGATGGGTGGGTGTGCTCTACCGCGGAAGGCCAAGGGGCGCGCACGGCCAAGCGCTCTCCAGCCTCTGTGAACGCGCAAGCACAGGCGTCTTTCAGGGCATCTGCTTTCCTCCCTCTAGCGGACAACGGCGGGACAAGTCTGGGGGAGGGGTGACAGGGGTTGCCTGTTTGATAAGGATTGAGCTGGAGGGCTCTGGCATGCTTTAGGTTCCATCTTGTTTTGCACAGCTTCCTTCTTTCCCCAGGCTTCATCTCCCAACAGCTTTATTGAGTTATTAGAGCTTTTGGACCGAGAAGGAGACAATTAGGGCCCACGGACGCACCCAGAGCACACAGGTAATTAGTGAGGCTGGAGCCAGGAGCCCCGAAGTTCCTTACTGCATGAGAATTTCTCATCTACAGGGATGGGGCCTAGACTCCAGGGAAGGAGAGCCGCTTCTCTCCAGCTTTGCAAGATCTCAGAGCATTTCTCATGATCACTTTCAAAAATAAAAGCGTCAGAACTTCTCAGTCCAGGCCTCATGTCTGAGGGTAGCAGGCCAGAAACCAGCTACAGCCTATGTGCTATCAGTGCTTACAGCAAGATTTCTCCCCATGTCTGAAAACGTGGCTTCTCCAACAGGAAAAGGAGTACAGAAGGGAACTGGAGCTGAGGTAGCGCTGAGGAAGCTATCAGGAACACTACACATTAATGTCAACTCCCACGTGTGTGGAATTGCTTAGGGATGAGAGAAGCAGTGTCTGAAACTCACATCTAGTGACCAGGCACTTCATGGGACACGCTATCAGGTTGATGATTCCACAGCCTCCTCCCGTTGCCTTTCAAGAATGATAGAAGTGGATCAATGGTGGGTGGCACACACCTTTAGTCCCAGCACGGGGACATAGGCAGATCTTTGTGAGTTCAAGGCACAGCCTGTCCACATAGCAAGGTCCAGGCCAGCCAGAGCTACATAGTGGGACCCTGTCCCAGTAACAAACAAAAACAAATGACAGGAATAGGTGACAGGGGGAGAATGTGCATACTAAGGCAGAGGCGAACACAAGCCACCTGTGACTAAGTAGCCAGAGATGTCTTCTTTTTTTTGTTTGGAAGCAGTCTTGCTGTGAGGCCTGGTCTGACCCCAGCATGGCCTCAGTCTTCAGCAGTTGTCCTGGCTCAGCCTCCTGAGCATGTACAGTTGTGCAGCCAGTGTGTCAAGCCAGGGGTATTAATGAGGCAGCAGAATACCTAGGGTACCAAATTTGTGCTAGTGAGTCAGACTAGTTTAAGTAGGAAACTTAAAACCAGCCTGCTTTGGGTAGGGCTCCTGGTAGTTTTATAAGCATATGAAGAACACTCCACAGACTCAGGTTTCCAAAGATTCTGTGTGAAGAAATAAGGTGATGGTGCTGCTGTGATTGGTCAGGAGGGACAGAACTCTGTGGATGGTAAGAATATACCCGTGGTTCTGAAG
Organism: Cricetomys ansorgei; assembly: GCA_026225945.1. Lineage (NCBI taxonomy): Eukaryota > Metazoa > Chordata > Mammalia > Rodentia > Nesomyidae > Cricetomys > Cricetomys ansorgei. The sequence goes on from JAMJFZ010001899.1 coordinate 3,021,792, forward strand.
CAAAACAGGGTCAGGCAGCTGGAGACATTAACTTGCTAAAGGGGCAAAGCAGAGGCCATCAAAATGGCTCAGCAGGTGAAAGTGCCTGCCTCCAGAGCCTGGTGACCTGAGTCCCATCCCAGGACCCACATGCTAGAGGGAGAGAGATGCCCTCAAACCTCCATTTGCATGCACACATGTGTGCAAAATACATTTTAATGTAATAAAAATAAATGAAAGGGGTCTGGGCGTGGCAGTGTACACCCTTAATCCCAGAACTTGGGAGACAGAGAGGCAGGTGAACCTTATGAGTTCAAGGCCAGCCTGGTCTACATAAAGAGTTCCAGGACAGTACTAGGGATACATAGTGAAACCCTGTCCCTATTTAAAAAATAAATGAATAAATGGCATAGCATCCAGGAATGATGACACGTGTCTATCATCTCAGCATTCAAAAGACAGAGGAAAGCTTGAGACTATCTTGGTCTACATAGCAAATTCCAGATAAGCTAGGGTTATACAGAGAGGCTGTCCTAAAACACAAACAAAGAATGCTAGCCATGGCAGTGTATCCCCGGAATACTGAACATGAGAGGCTGGGTAGGAAGACCACAAGTTTGAAATCAATCTGGACTACATAGATGTCTCTTGCTTCAAAATAAATAAATAAATGAATGAATACCCAACTTTTTTATTTTTTTTTTAAGGAAAAGAACGATTTAAAACCAAACATAGAAGTTATCAATGTAGAAAAGAATCGAAAATGTGAGGTGGGGGGAGCCAACTATCTCTAAATGTATTCATGATACAAAAAGCTCAGGTGACAGAAGAGTTTAAATATGCAACTAGCCAAAAAAGCCTCTGAAGAGGGAAAGGAAGAAAAGCAAGCTGAATTGCCAAGGAAACCAAGGGTGACATCGTAGCAGTGCCAAAATTGAGAGAGCCAGAAAATGGGCAGACTGCTTGGGCAACTTCCCATGATTCCAGGGCAGGCTCCTGAAACAGCGGCTCTCACTTCTTCACAGGGCAGAGCAGGAGAGACCAGAAGCTAGCGGCAGGCTTGCGATACATATACTTGGGAAGAGACAGTGAATGACAAGGCAATGTGAATCCAGGAAGGGATGTCTATGTCCTGGAGGGCTTTGGTCAGGTTGGCTGGGTCAGAACCCTAAGTGCACTGTAGAATTGTGCACTTGGACAACTCATCCCAATCAAACCTGTCTTCCCATCTGAAAATACGGGCAGGGTTAAGGACTAAATGGGATGCATATCACGTTAGCAGGATGGCATATGTACATGAGACTCATGGGCACTTCTCTTAATAAAATCTCCTCCACTCACATTATTAAAGACAGATTTGGAAGTCTGAAGTCGATTATTTTTTAAAAGGCAACACCTATTTACATAATGCAGTCCTTGGAGAAAAACCACCCAGCTGTAGCTGAAACTGGCATTCTTTCCCATCTTGACTGACTTGTACATTGCACCACACAGCTCGCTCCGAGTGCATAGGCCTTTGTAGTCTATCATTTGCTTGCTTGCTCACACTTACTCTCTCCAAGCACATAAAAAAGCTCTCAGTAAACACCGCAACCAAACTGTCCATTATACTCCAGGTCCTGAATGAGCCAACAGGGCTCTGGAAACACAGCAAAGGTGTCAAAATCCAGGCAGCTGGAAGCAAGGTGCAGAGACCGACTGCAAACCTAATACTACCCTTGCTTGGGGCCCTGGGCCAGTTTGGAGGAGCTAGTCTGGCTGCTTGCACAAGTCTGACTGACCTTACGAAGCTGCAGAGTAGCGGCTAGAATTTAACAAGATGAAAACACAGACTTGGCAAGCTCAGGGCTGTGCTTGACACGATTTAGCCTGCAAAACTTTATCATATGGCATCACTATGTTTGCTGCACAAACCAGAGTGTTAAGACACACAGGCAGCATATTTACTGAAATTTTTTTTTTTTTATTTTAAAAAATCAACTTAAAATTTTTATTTGTAGGGCTGGACAGATAGCTCAGTGTTTAAGGGTGAATACTATTCTTAAAGAGGACCCAGATTCCATAATGCACCCCCCTCCCAGAACAGCCTCAGGTGGCTCAGAACTGCACACAAGTCCAGTTCACCCACGGGACATACTCCTGCCCTCCACAGGCACTGCACACATATGCACAAACACACACTCACACAATTTAAATTACTTTAAAAATTTTAATGGTCCTGGGTTGGGATTTTTTGGGGGGCAGTGATCATTTAAAACAGGGTCATCCTGTAGGGCTGGAAAGATGGCCCAGTAGTTGAGAGCACTGACTGCTCTTCAATTCCTAGCAGTCACATGGTAGCTCACGACCATCTGAGACCAGATCCCCTCTCTGGCATGCAGATGTACATACACATAGAGCAGTCATATAAATAAATAAATCTTTAAAAAAAAGGGGGAGGGTCATTTTGAATATTCCAGCCGGGCCGTAGACCTGCTGTGATTCTCCTGCCTCCACCATCCCAATGCTACAATTATAGAAGGGAACACAACACCTATCTAACTAGAAAGCGATCCCCCCTTTTTTTTTTTGAGACAGAGTTTCTCAGTATATCCCTGGCTGTCCTGGAACTCTGTAGACCAAGTTAGCCCCAGACTCAGATCTGTCTGCTTCTGCAGGGATTAAAAGCTACTCAGGAGGCTGTGGCTGCTGAAGGGCAGGTATCACATTGTGAAAGTGAAAACGTGTAGGAGCAGAAAGCCTGATCACCTCTCACCACCCAGAGAAAGGAGTATATGGAGACCTTTCAAACAAGGAAGGTGAGCCAGTGAGACAGAACCCCGAATCCTCCACCTAGGTAGACAGGCTGAAAGATCCCCATCTTCCCTCACATCTTTCCCTCCGTTGTCAAGGACGCTGAGAGTACACCATGGGGGCAGAGACCCAGGGTAAACAAGAATGAACGAACAGGCTGCGTACCCTGAAAAGAGGGAACAGAAGGCTTTAGATGCAAGAAAACAGATGGAGACCTTTTGCCTGCTCAGGGTGGACACAAGAACACACGTGTGCACGCGTGTGCACACACACACACAGGTGGAGAAATGACGTGAGACGACACATTTAGTAAAATGCATCATTTTACTCATACAACCTGCACCACTACTAAAACCCAACCAGCCACAAGCTCCCTGTTTGCTATCCTTTATTAAGAGGTCCCACATTCTTGTGGGACTCCAGCCAAACTAGACAGGTCCCCTAAATATAGCAGGAGGCCTAGAAGGGGAAGGGAATGACTTTAGGATCCCACCACAGACAGACAGACGGACGGACAAGAGCCGGGGAGGAGAACACACCTCATTCTCGGTTCTCTCCCCTATGCACCCACTCAAAAAGAAAATCAAACACTGGCTATGCAGACCGCCCACCCACCCACCCACCCATAGCAGCGTTTCTGGGACCCCCCTGCAATGGGTGGCCCCAAGGCGACTTCCTATGGCTCTTCCTTGACTTTGGTTTGCTCCTGGCAACTCCGCGCCCTCTTCCTTCCCTCAGCCTACAGCCCAGTCACTCAGCATCTTCTGTCACCTACTCGGACCTTCTCTCTCTTGCTCTCTGCTCTCTGGCTTCTCTGCCCCAGGGCTTCTTGGGGAAGCAGCATCTGGGCACCTTCCTCCTAGCAAGGGCCCCACCAGGCCCTGTCTGCCCAGCATGTGGTACTCACACAGCCGCCCCACTCTCTTTGAGGTCAGGGGCTGAGCGCTGCCTTCTCATTCGTGGAGGGGTAGTGTATGGTGGGTAGCGGGGCCCTGGCCGCTGGGCTGGGTAAGGTTGGGGCTGCTGGGGATAATAATTGTGCTTTTTGGGCTGGAAGTGCTGGGGTTCTGGCTGCGTAGAACCCCCTCCCCGAGATCGGCTCCCTCCATCTAGGGAATTCCTGCGAGGACGGTGGGGTCTCCGGGGACTTGGAGGTCTCCGGACAGGGGTCGCTGGGGGAGCAGGGACCTCTTCAGAGGGTTGGGGAGGAGCTGGGGCCTCTCCACTCCCTACTCCTGGCCAGGACTCCCTGTGCTGAGGGTTGCTCTTGAAGGGAAAGCGCAGTTTGCAGTCGTGGGGGGGCACAAAGCGGGCTGGAGGCCTGCGCAGTCCCCCACCCCGGCCCCCAGAGCCCTGCAGTCCCTGCAGCCGCAGCTGCTCCTGCTTCAACCAGCGAAGGCGGCCACGACGGAAGGCAGGGTCCTCTTCCATCAGCCGTGACACCCGCTCCCAGCTGGACAGGGGTGGCGAGGTGGGCCGGACAGCTGATGAGTGGTCATTGGGCACTGCCTCTTCTACTGCCTCTGACCCTTCAGGTGGGGCCCAGGTGACCATACTGGATTCTTCGTTATCATCATCAAGATCCTGGGAGAGGAAGTAAGAGAAAAGAAATGTGAGGAGCGGAGTCCCAAGGGCATGTGCATTCAAGACATACATTGGAAGAACCTGGAGTGATGGTTTGGAGATAATAGAGCTAGGACAGCTGTTGGAGCATGGGCCCACCGGCTAAACGGTATGAGCTCAATCCTGTCTGCCACCTCTTAGCTGTGTGGTGGATTTTTGCCTGTAACCCTCTCTTCCTCTGCAGCTCCATCTGCATAATGACGCCATGACACCTGCCACCAAGTGCGGTTAGAACTTCAGACAGAGAACAGAGTAGGAAAGGACAGAAGTCAGCTAAGGGTGGCTACCATGGCTGCAGGGAGGATGAACCAAGAAGTTGGGACCTGTATAGTCAAGGCCTATAGGAAGAGAGAAGCAAGTATGGCTGCTGAGGGAAAATCAGGAAGACAAATGGACCAGCAGGTGCAAAGACTTTGAGATATGAGCACGCCTAACAAGCTGTAAGGACTGGGGTCAGTGAGGAGACAGGACTAGAAGCCACACTGGAGAGGAAGCCTTTGGTAACCTCATATCATAGCTACAACTGGCTGCGGTGTCCCTTAGAAGGTGGCCAGAACACAGCAGAAAACGCTTTTAACGATCCCAAAGGCTGGCGCATTACCAGGCACATGGTGGACACTCAAATGTGTAGATGCTGAGTGAATACATGCAAAGGAGGGAGAGATGACACTATCACCATTCAGTTAATACCAGAGTGGTCAGAGGGGAGGCCAGTTATGTGTTCATGGGAACAGGCTTTGAGCAACCATTGTGTGCTCTCCATTGGTGGTTCTCAAACACCACTGTACTTCAGAAACACCTGGGGGCTTATTAGATACAGATCAAAGATACAGATTTGATATGCCAGGGCTGATGGATGGCAGAATCTGTACTTTTGTTTGTTTTTTGAGACATAGCTCAAGCTGGTCTTGAACTACTGATCCTCCTGTGCCTGTCTCCTAAATGCTGGGAATATAATGTACCGAGCATATCTAGTCCAGAATCTGTACTGAGTGTGTGTTCGTGCAGGTGTGTGTGTGTGTGTTACTTCATACAGGTGTACGTGTGCGTGTGTGTGTGTTCATCCGTACAGGTGAGTATGTGTTTTGTGTTCACGCAGGTATACTCGTCTGTTGTAGGCCAGAAGACAGCCTTGAATGTCCTCCTTGGGTGTATCTACCTTGTTTTTTGAGACTCAGAGTATTCTAGGCAGATGGCTGACAAGCCCTAGGACCTGACCATCCCCACTGCCTCCGCCTACAGCACTAGGAATGTAAGTGTACACCACTGTACCCAACTTTAAAATTTTTTTTTAATTTTTATTTTTGGTTTTTCGAGACAGGGTTTCTCTGTGTAGCCCTGAGTACCCTGGAACTCACTCTGTAGACCAGGCTGGCCTTGTGCTCACAGAGATCCACCTGCCTCTGCTTCCCAAGTGCTGGGATTGGGATTAAAGGCATGTGCCACCACTGCCTGGATGTACCCACCCTTTTTATGTAGGTTCTAGGGATCAAACTCAGACCCTCATGTCTAGGTGGCGACATTTACCAACAGAAGCCTGCAGAATCTATTTTACTTATTTTTTATTTGCTTGAATGTATGTTTATTCACCATGCTGTGCAGTGCCTACAGGCCAGAAAAGGGCACTGGAGTTCTAGACAACTATGAGCTGCCATGTGGGTGCTGGGGACTGAACTCGGGTCCTCTGAAAGAGCAGCCTAATGGCAGACTAATGCTTGAGTCATCTCTCCAGCCCATGTAGAATCTATTTTTGGTATCATTCTGGAGATTGTGAAGCATGTGATCCATAAACTCTATCAAAAAACAAAAACACAACTATTCAACTTCCTAAGCCTTTTCCAAAGACAGACACGGAAGCTGGGATGTGAGGAGGAAGCTGCAGGATCCTAAAGGCAACCCAGGAAGATGTGGCCAGCAGGCCTCCCTACCTGGGTCAGGGGGATGACCCTCTCCATGCGGAGCATCCGGTCCCTCAGGGCCTGCAGCTCACGGTCCTTGCTGCTGTTCTGCAGCTTCACTTCCTGCAGAATTCCTGTCAGCTTGTCGATGTGAGCCCGGAGGTCCTCTACTTCTGCCCCACGGGCTCCTTCCTCACCGCCGCCTCCTCCACCTCCTCCTTCCTCTTCACCCACAGTATCCCAGACATCCCTGGCCACAGCTCTCCAAGCATCTCCAGGGCCCTCAGGCTTGCCGTAGGTGCGACACAGCTCCCTCATCTTCAGGGCTGCCAGGGCCTCAATTTCAGCTCGCCCATGACGGAAGTCGGCCAAGGCCACCTCATAGCATATCTCCTTGACTGCCTGCATCTTTAGATCAGCCATGGTGGCCCATCGGGGGTCTTTGCCTTGCAGCCGCCGCCGCTGAGGGATCTGATAGACTCTGCGAGGGGCCCTGCGCTTGCCACTGCTGGGCAGGCCACAGCGCTTGACAATGGTCTGGACTGTGGTAGGGGGCAGCTGCTCCCGCAAGGAGGAAATCAGCCGCCAGCTCTCTTCACAAGAGCGCTTGTCAGAGTCTTCCCCACTGTCAGAATCTGCATACTGGGGCCAAAGAGAAGAGAGGAAGAGGGCGAAGGACACCTCAGAAACCACCCTTGTATCAAAGACATGGGAGGGCGTCCCGCTAGTTACCTGAATTCAAGACCTGCTCTACCTCTGAGGAACTGGTCTGGGTAGCAAAGCTATGTGATGGATTAACCACTTACAACAGCTAGCAGATCTAAGTAGTAGTAGCAGTTAAACAGGTCTGGGGTTTTGTGCATATACGGTCATGTCACTTAACTACAGAGATGTGTTCTGAGAAGCATGACTTTATCATTGTGTGAGCATTACAGACTACATAACATTACTAACTTGATTTACTAACATAAATCAAGGCAGTTACACATTATTGCTGATATGATCTCATGGGACCAACCCTGTATACACGGTCTGTCATCGACAGTACTGTCATTATGCAGCAAATGTCTATGTATTACTCTCAGGATGAGGTTAAAGACTTAAAAGCCCATTTAAGGAATGGTCCTATGTGAATGATGGTACTTGGATGATATGAAGGGGCCCTGGATCACTGGAGTCTAGGCAGCTTCGTCAACTGGAAAGAGTGTCAGCTCCCTGTGCATGACAATGTTTTCTCTTAGTTTGTATTTCTCTCCTAACTTTTCCTCCTAAGTGCTACCTAGGAGACCAAGAGCAAGGCTAGGCTGAGATGATGCCAGCCTTCCAGTTCATCTGCCTACCAGCCCCTCTCCAGGCTCTGCCCACCCTGCCGGGCCCCCACTTGCCCCTCACCAGCCGCTGCTGCTCCAACAGAAGGTCAGCCTCTTCCTTTTCCTTCCGGTATTGATTCTCCAGGTCCTGCAGCCTGGGATCAGACAGAGGGAAGGAAGAGCTGTGAGGATCTCTGGAGCTACCTCAGTGGGTATCACCCACAGGATGCTTAGGTCCCAGGGTTTGGAGACCTATGGGGGACCCCCTCGCACCTCTTCTCCATCTCTAGCTTGATATCTATGCCTTGCTGTTCCAGAAGCTCCTTCTGAGCAAAGTTCCAATCAACAGGCTCAGAGGGAGGTCCCACAGTTGGGGGGACCCCTCGTTCTCGTTCGAGCCGTGCTTGCTCCGGGTGATTGAAGCGGAAAACGTGGTTCTTGCCCATTACAATCCTGTTTCCTGGAAATGGGAGGAGGGAAGAGTAGACTTGCTCACCCACAGCAGCAGAGCTGTCCCCAGGCCCAAGCACAGGTCTTGCCCTTGATTACAGGGACCTGACACCCTCTGACCTACCACTCCCAAAGCTGGAAGGAGTCGGAGTCAACACACCTCTTGTCGACTCCAGGAAGCACCTGCTTATTAAGGTGAGCTGCTGGAGGAAAAGGCATCCTTTTCGCATGTCCCCAGGGAAGCAAGAGAAATGGAAACTCCTTAATCTTTCCTGCCTTCTCCTTCCAGTTTCCATGCTCTTTCTGATCTATTCCAATGCCCTATCCTAGATGGTGCCAGGAACCCTGCCCTAGAACTTTCTGCAAAGGCCACATCCCAGGCCTGTACTCTGCAACACATCTTTTTGTGTGTGTATGGTATTGGGAATTGAATCCAGGACCTTGCGCATGCTAGGCAAGCGCTCTACCTCTGAGCTATGTCCCCAGCCTCTGCGACACGTCTTCTACCTGACTTCAGCACCAGCGGCTCCGTCACAAGCTTCCCATTGACATATGTCTCAGCTCCTTCACAGGGCTCCAATGTGACCATCACTGAGTGGAGAGAAAAAGAAAGGGAAAAGATAAGACCCTCAGAAAGCTGTACTATGGTCAGATTCCCACCTTGTCTCACCCCCAAAGCACACATGCACCACCAGTTCCACCCCCAGTACCTGCAGGGGTGCCACAGCCCCTCTGGTGGCAGGCAGCACAGGAAAAGAAGAGCAGAAGGAGGGTTAGAGACCCTACAATGACTCCCAGAAGCCTCTGCAGTGGCTCCTGACCCACCACCACATTCCCTAACCACAGCTTAGAAACCTATCATTCTCAGAAGATTTCCTTAACCACAGTCAGCTGGACAGAGGCCCCATCACTGCTGCCTTCCAGGTGTCCATTCCTACTTTTCTCATTAACATTATCTCTGGTCAAGCCTGGTTGCCTCCAGCAGGCACTCTGAGGCATCTTGCAAATGACTGCCGTCTGATTAATCTTAAATCACAGCCAACATGGTGCCACACATTCGAATTCCCATTATTCAGGAGGCTGAGGCAGAAGGACTGCTGTGAGTCTGAGGTTAGCTAGCCTGAACTAACTATATAGTTAGTTTGAGCTCAGCCTGGACCACATAGTAAGACCCTGTCCCCCCTCAAAAAAAAACAAAACAAAAACAAAAACATACCCAAACATCTATGAGCCTGTTGCTTGCAGGGGCACAAAGATACACAAAGCAGCCCCCTTAAGAAGTGGTACTTGGCCGGGCAGTGGTGGCGCACACCTTTAATCCAAGCACTTTCGAGTCAGAGGCAGATGGATCTCTGTGAGTTCGAGGCCAGCTTGGTCTACACAGTGAATTCCAGGACAGCCAGAGTTACAACAGAGAAACCCCATCTCAAAAACAACAACAAAAAGAAATGGTACTCTATTTCACTGGAGGACCATCAAGTTCCAAAGACCTGGGATCTATGACTGCTGAGCCAAAGACATTCAGCAAATTATCTAACTTCTGGATTTTCTATAAATTGGGATAATGAAGTCTTAATTCACAAGTTTGTTTTGAGGCAGGGTCTCATTATATAGTCCTGGTTGTCCTGGAACTCACTCTGCAGACCAGCCTGGCCTTGAACTCAGAGATTTGCCTGACTCTGCCTCTCAAGTGCTGAGATTAAAGCATGTGCCACCATGTCTAGACTTTTTACTATTTGTTTACTTTGTGTGTGTGTGTGTGTGAGTGTGTGTGAAAGAGAGAGACAGGCAGACAGGCAGAGAGAAACAGAGAGATACTAAAGATTGAACTTAGGGCTCTACCACTGAGCTGTATCCTCAGCCCAACTTTTTACTTTTTAGACAGGGTCTCACTATGCAGCTCTGGCTGTCCTGGAACTCACTATGTAGACCAGGCTGGCTTCAAACTCATGGAGAGCCACCTGCCAGAGTGCTGGGATTAAAGGCATGCGCCATCAAGCCTGGCTCTCAGCCCAATTTTTTTTTTTATTATTTACACTAAAAGTAATCAAGAAACATGGAAACTAGGATGGATTATAACATCAGAGAAACAGACTATTGATTAAGAGGGAGGACTGAGGCAGCACAAAGCTCAGCAAGGACAGGCAAGGTTTCCATGAGGATGGAAATTCCCAGCCGATGCATGATGGGTGACTTCGATGTCCAAGAGCAACACTGCAGGTTTAAGAACAGCAATAGGATGGCAGGGGGCGGGGGGCAGTCTATCTTACCTCACTTATTTCCCACCATGCCCCAATACATAGCCATTAATTTCCCAAACACTGTGTTCTTATTATATTCCAGGTAAAGAGATAAAAAACCAAGATCCCTGCCCTCACAGATCCTAACCTGGCTGGGAAGGCAGGTGATGAATGGATAATTTCAGGCCAGTGAGATGACTCAGCAGGTACAGGCATTTGCTGCCATGCCTGCTATCCTGAGTTCAATCCTACCAGTTCACATGGTGAAAGGAGAGAACTGACTCCTGAAAGCTGTCCTCTGACCTCTACATGCATGCACACATGTAAACGTAAACACACACACACACACACACACTAATTTATATATTTAAACAGTATAATTCTAACAATTTTTAAAAGCAAATAATCTGAAGATTTCTCTAAAGAATGGGAATAGATGTTATGGAAAGAAAATGGGACCAGGTGAGATGACTGCTTCAGACCAGCCTGAGCCAACTCTCTGCTATTCTGTCTTGAGATCAGAGGATGGCCCTGAACTTCTGTTTCTCTGGTCTCCACACACCCCCACCCACAGGTGCTGGGATTACAAGCATGTACCACCACACTTGGCTGTATAAAGCACTGAAACACAAAGTCACAGTTTCGTACATACTATACAGCACGCTACCACCTCAACTGCATTCCAGTCCTCTTTTCTTGGTTCTTAAACCAGCAGGATTCCAGCAGCCAAGGGCAAAGCCCGCAGTATAGCCCCTACAACCTTAAATACATGCGGAATCTAGTTCTGCTGTTTTCTAGGACAAATTACCTGAGTGCTTCAGCTCTGTCACCTGGGAGCTGAGTGAGACAGCTGGAAAAGTAGGTGGTCAGTAAGTAACTACTACTGCACACCCTCAGTGCCCGCATCTTCTCTGCATGGCTCTGGTCAAGTCTTAAGTCTGCTGTAGGAACAAAAGCCCAGATGGACTAAACCTTTTCAGCCTACCCACTAGGGCACAGAAACATTGGCTGTTTGTTACTGTGATTTACGAACAGCCTTGCACACACTGTGTCTGACACCTCCGCTGACACTTTGTGTGCTCCTGGAACAGGGGCTTGCCCCACAAGGCCTCACATACTTTAATATCCCCCTTCCAATCCTAAGGCCCGAGATAACCACAGAACAGGAACTTGGCAGTAACTCATTGATCTGAACCGATTCAATAGCTTGCAGCCCCAAACGCAGGAAGCGCTTGTTCACCACTGGGGACCTGAACGTCAGACCAGAATGACTGCATCAATCAGCTGACCCTGAACCAAACTGAAACCAAATGTCTTAAACCTGAGCTGTAAGCCACAGGTAGTTTTTTTTCTTTTTAAACACAGTCTCTATACACTGCCTGGGCTGACACCAAACTCCTGCCTCAGCCTCCCAAATAGTTGTGACTACAGGCAAGTGCACACGGCTGGCTAGTTCTCAGTGCCTGCTGCACAAGCAGAGAACCTGAGCTCTGGATCCCCAGTGCCTATACAAGAGCCAGCTGTGGTGATGCGCAATGTCACCAGAGGATGAGGGAAGTGGAGAAGGTGGCTCTCCGGAGCTCACCAGCCACCCAATCTAGCTCTATCAGTGAGCTTTCAGGTTCACTAAGAGACCCTGTCTCAATAAAAGAAGGTGGAGACATGACTAAGGACAACTGGTGTCCATCTCTGACCTCAATATGGACACACCACACATGCATATGCACACTCCCACACACATCCCCACATAAACACACACACACACCACACTTATATACAAAAAGTGCTGAAAGCCTGGTATGGAGCCTGTAATCCCAGTCCTTGGGAGGCTGAGGCAATAGCAGTAAGAGTTTCAGGTCAAGCTGCCCTACACAGAGAGACCCAAAACAAACAGAAAATGTGCTGGGACTGAGGACTCAGTGGTAGCGCACAGGGTTCAGTGCTACAGTGCCTGCCCGGGAAAGCCTCAGGTTCAAACCCAACCCATCACGAAACACTCTGAACTGCCCCGTGTTCTGTTGATACTCAAACAAGCTATCACCCTCAAAACCTAGAATTCTTTTGTTGTTTGGATGGATTTTTTTTTTAGACAGGGTCTCTCTCTGTAGCCCTGGCTATCCTGGAACTCACAAATTCTCCTGCCTTTGCCTCCCAAATGCTGGGATTAAAGGCGGGTGACACCATGCCTGGCTAGAACCTGGGACTCTTAAAAGCTTCACAGTTATAGTAAGGCTAAAGTTCCCAAAGCTTTGGAACCAGAGAGACGCCTAGGTTCTTCAGGTCTCAGACACCTGCCATCATAGCTGCATCAACCCAAGCTTCCCACAGAGACAAATTCAGATATCCCACTGAAACAAACACTGGTTTCAAATACAATAGCCACAGTGCTCTCCAGGGATGGGAGGTGGGGATGTCAAAGAAGGAGGTATTTCTATTTCCCCATCACCCAAATCCCACTCTCTGGTATACGGCAATGTGCTACTTGTACTCAAGACACCAGGTGGTCCCCAGCCAAGCACAAGGCCAGCCTCCCATCAGCACATGCTTACCCGTGAGCTCAGGCTGTGGAGGGAGAGGATGCGGCCCCTCCTCTGAATGGCTCACTGCCCAATACCAGGGTCAGGGCTGTGTGTGTGGACACAACACGCCCTCTCCATCTTAGCCACTCCACTCTCACCTCCCAGCCATTACCTTCTCCATCAGGCTGGAGGATGCTGCGGAAGAGACAGTGTTGCTCCCGGATGAACTGTCCAGTCAACTTGATGTCCACATCTACCTGGCCAACCCTGGGGGAGCAATGGACAACATTTTCTATGTATGTTCAGTATTTGCCAAGGGTCTCCTGAGTACCAGCTCATCTGACTCAGTGAGCCAAGTGTCATTCTCAGACTTTCTGTCTGAGACAGACTGTCTTTCACAGACATGGAAGCTGGGGTTCAGAGAGGGGAACTTGCCAAGATCATGCAGCTAAGCGATTTCGAAGCTGGAATTTAGGTCTAGGCATCTCTGATCCGGGACAATGTCTACATTTGCACATAATGCAGCAAAGTAGAAAGGCCAGCCTGGTGTGGATGGGCATCCTTACCCTTTAACTAAAACCCCAGGCTTTGAGCCCTGTGGTTTTGTTAGCAGCGGCTATTCAAGCCACCTGGCCCAACCCTGGAGCCTACGATCCTCAACAGGATAGAGCCAGGCAAGGGTTCCTTCTCCCTTCCCCCAAGGTCTCAGCAAGGGCAGCCAAGGAACGGTGCTAGGGGCTAAGAAGCAGCAGTCCATTTCCCATCAGTTCTTCTGCCCCAGAAACCCCTCTTCGCCAGGAGCTGTCCCCAGCATGGTCACAGGAAGCACTAGCCCTTCACCAAATTGAAGACTAGTTGCTGACCATGGAAAAGGAGTTGGGTGGACACACCTGTAATCTCAGTTTCTGGGAGACTGAGACAAGGATTTCAAATTTGAGGTGAGCCTCAGCCACAAAGCAAGATCCTGTCTCAAAAAGAAGGTAGGGGCTAGAGAGATAGCTCAGTGGTTAGAGCATGTACTGTTCTTACAGAGGACTTAAGCTTGGTTCCCAGTACCCATGCCAAGCAGCTTACAACAACCCATACATAACTCCAGCTTCAGGGGATCCAACACCCTCTTTGGCCTCTGTGGGCACATGCACACATGTGGCATTCACTGACAGACACAGACATACACACGCTAAATAAAAGTACAATCTTTGAAAAGAAAAGAAAGCTAAAAGAGCAATCCAAAGATGTGGAGTATCTCCAGTGGCCACCAGAAAAAGAATCACCAGTGATCAATGTGGCAGTCATTCTGCAGTCTCACCCTGAAGGGGGGGGACCCTGAAGGTGACTCAGTATATTTACCTAGTGACACCATCTTTGATGTGGTAGAGAAGACATTCAGACATCAAGGGGTCCTCGTTCAGATTTACCAGGTGGGGAGTCTGTAGGTGAAGAGGAGAGGCGGTCAGGGCTAATGGCTCGTGATGATCAGCAAGAGTGGCCACAGGGAAGAGAGTGGAGGAGCTCGAGTGGGTCCCTCTCTGTTTGGGTCCTGCCCACTGCTCATCCTGCTCTCACTGGTGAGGTGCTCTCCACTCTCCATCCTGCCCTGAAGAGCATCTCTGGCTCCCAACTCTCACACAAGCATCTTCTCCTCACAACTCGCCTACTCCAGCCCCATCAGTGACCTCTCCTGAAGGCTGTCTCTTTGTAGGTGCCTCAGCACTGTGGATCCCACCCACACTGTGTCCCTTCTATCCCCTAGTCCCATCCCTTCTTCCCACAAAATCAACCTTGCAGCTTCTGGAGAGTAAGAGAAGGGCCTGGGTCAGGAGCCTGTACACCCTACTTTCCATTACACCCTGAATTTCTGTGAGCATGGGTTACTTTTAATAATTTAAAAACCAAGTATCACTTTCCATTTTCAAATCAAACAAGAGTCAAGCATGATGCATAAACCTGTAATTCCAGCACTCAGTTGGCAGAGGCAAGAGAGTTGCAAGTTCTGGGACAGCCTGGGGTACAAAGCATGGCCCCGCCTATAAACAAACAAATAAACAAAACAAGAAAATGTGTTCCTTGCAATAGACTCCTTAACTACCCTAGCCACTTCCCTTCCCTGAGCCTATTCACCTAAGGCCAGCACCATTTACTCCAGCAACTGTCCCTGCCCACAGCCTCCCTGACCAAAACCACCCCAACTGCTTCATGGCCTCTAGCTAAGTTCAAGTATAAAATTTACCCCTTGGCTGATCATGATGCCGCTTCGTGCTTAAAAGACAACCCCTCCTCCCTGCCCCACAGCACCAAATCACTGTCTTTCTTACCACCCCTACCTTCCCCAAGAACGTCCCTCTGGGTGGCACACTGAACTTGTTCCCTCCACATTCTTCTATGCCATATGCTGCCACTCCAGTAAAAGACCCTTCCCAGGCTGCTGCCGGGGCTCACAGCCCCCTGCACCGTCCCTCTTCAGACCTTCATGACTTCAGGGTCTCCCAGCCTCCCTACGCTACCTGGCCATATCATTGTTTTCCAGAGACCTCTCAATTGACACTTGCATCTGTCTTGAGCTCTGCTTGACATTCTGACTTCCCTGGGCCTCCTCCATTATCAGAGTCCCTGCCCATACATCCAAAACCCTTTTGAGGGTCTTTCCCCAGCTCTGTGCTCCTGCCCTGTGGACTGCTGCACACTCCAGAAACAGGCCTTCTGCACCCTGGCTGCTGAGGGTGCTGCTTGCGCCGCCATGTTCCCACACCCAGAGCAGCCTATTTGCCATCTCCATTCACCCTCCCACCTTCCAAAATCATTTACTTCATGTCCCTCTGAGTCTGTCTCAAATGCACTTCCATGAAGCTTTCCTAAGCCCTCCGACCAAGGAAGCCTCCATTCCACAAGGATTTATGTCAGCTTTCTAACTCACCTCAGTGAGGTTCTGGGTGTGACACAGAGATGAGTCAGATACAGTCATAGCTGGCTATCCTGTCAGGAAATCAGAGCCAATTTGGAGAGGCAAGACTTGGTATAGAAACACCACTCATTACAAATAGGAAAAAAGGCCTGGGCATGGGCACACCTTTAATCCTAGCACTCAGGAGAAAGAAGCAGGCATATTTCTGAGTTGGAGGTCAGCCTGATCAATATAGTGAATTCCAGGCCATCTAAAGCTACATAATGAGACTTTGTCTCAAAAAGGGGGTGGGCAGTGGGGTGGGGATAGGCACCTCAAAGAAATTATTGACTTTCTCATGCTCTTGTTGTATCATCTGTTCATTGATTTGTTCCTGGGATAGTGTTCCACTATTCTGTAGCAACTCACACGCAACCAGGGGAGCTCAAGGCTTTGGAGGACTTTGTGGAAAAAGCAGTATGGGGTGGGTCTTGGGGGACAAGGAAGGCACTAACATGCAGAAGGAAGAGGGAATGAGTTTGGCAGAAGCATGGATGCCAAAAGGCACAGGACATTGAGGGGAAAACAGCTAGGAGTAGAGAGGCCCAAGACTTCTCTGGGCTCCACTCAGCAGTGTGAGGCCAGGACTGTGTCCAGAATGGCTGCCTGCTTCTCCCTAGGCATCTCACAGCTGCTGTTGCCAAACTGCTTCAAGGGACCCTCATGTCTCCTTCCTACATTACAGTGTCAGACCTGTCCTGAGACTGGCAGACACTGATGGGCTCTGGAAGCAGAAAGTGATCTATCCCTAGGGAGAGGGGACATGATCTGGGGCAGTGCTTTTCAATTTCTGCTCAGCCCAGGAACTCTTTGTTCAAGTGAAACCTTATCTAGAAGCCTAGAGTATCGAGCAGATAAGCAAGGAGCCAAGCAGCCCAGGCTGAGGATGGAGAGGTCCTGCTCCCCCTCCTGACGTCAGTCCTCAAGAAGGAAACTCAGATTTGGAAATCACTGACTTAGGAAGTCCTTGGGCTTGGTCATAGGGTCCCAGCAAGAGGGGGCTTTGCCTAAGAGTCTTGACTCTACCCAAGACAAGCTACAGCTTTACCCAACTCTCTACCTAACCATTCCTATGTTATAGCTAGCCCTACCAAACTTGTTTTACCAGTAAGTCTAACAGCTCTCCTGTCTTTAAACATCTAAGAAATACTCATCCAGGCCACCTTAGGAAAGCACAAACTATCCCAAGATTCCTGTTCACGAACCGCAACTGACAAAGAACGAAAAGTCTGATCAACAAAGGGCCAACAAAGGGTTTTGAAAAGGATGAGGGAAGCCAGGCATGATGGCACATGGCCATATTTGTCACACTAGGGAGGTAGAGGCAGAAGGACCAGGAGTTCAAGTTAATATCAACAATTCAAGACAAACCTGGGCTATAGCAAGTTTGAGTCCAGCCTGAGCTTCATGAAACTGTACCGCAAAACAATCAAAGCAACAACAAAAATCAAGGGTGGAAACCCTGAGTAGCGAAGAAAAGCGGACCCTCTTACAGGCTGCTCTTAGGAGTAAAAGTGGCCTGGTTATAACCTTCAGAGGGCACTTCAGTGACATAAATAAAATTTTACTTTTATTTATATATGCTTAATAACTAACCGACTAATTGTGTGAGGGCACTTGTGTCACTGTGCTCGTGTGAAGTTCTGAGGACAACAGGAGTCAGTTCTCGCCTCCTACCTTGTGGGTCAAAGGGGCTGAGCTCAGGTCAGGCTTGGAAGCATGCGCCCTTATCTACTGCGTCACCTAGCCAGCCTCCAGATGACAGTTTTAGAAGCACAGCTGGGTGTGGTAGCCATGCCTGTAATCCCAGAACTTGGGAGACCAAGGAAGAAGGACTATTGTAAGTCCGAGCTTGGGCAGCCTGGGCTACAGAATAACTGCTGGCAAGCCTGATAAATTCAAAACTATCTAAAATAAACACATCAAGGTACTAAAAAAATTTTTTTACAGATAAGGCCAGCCTGAACTGCTTAGCAATTCTGAGACAGAGACTGAGAGTAAAACTAAAAGAGATAGGGTAGGAGGACATAGCTTAGTCAGCAAACTGCTAGCCCTGCAAGCAGGAGGGTCTGAGTTCGGATCTCCAACAACCATGTAGAACCAGGGGCAGCTGCAAGTGCCTGTAACACCAGCTCTGTCAAGGTAGAGACAGGTAGATCCTTAGGATTCCCAGCCAGGCAGTTTAATTAATCAGTGAGCTCCATGTTTACCCAGAGACCCTGCCTATAAATAAATAAATAAATAAGGTGGAGAAACAATTGAGAAAGATGGGAGCCAGGTGACTGCATGAGGCAGGCAGATCTCTGTGACTTTGAGGTCAACCTGGTCTACAGAGGGAGCTCCAAGACAGCCATGGCTACACGGGGAAACCCTATCTCAAAAAACAAACAAACAAACAAATAAGAAAGAAAGACAGAGTCATCTGGCCTCTACCTTTCTATCCATACGCATAAATATGTGTATACACACATACACACATACTAGCATATTAAGGTCATGAGTTCAATCCTAGCACTGCAAAGCATGAATAAACAAAAATAAAAGAGCCAGGCCAGTGATACATTTTTAATCCCAGCCACCAGAATACATAAGCAGGTAGATTTCTGTGAATTCAAAGCCAGCCTGATCTACATAAGAAGTTCCAGGCTAGCCAGGGCAATACAGTGAGGCCCTGCTCTAAAAAAAATAAACAAATAAAAGGTTACCATTTTACTCTATCTTCTTCCAAGAGTCTGTTCTTATAGATAACAATCTTTTATTTGAGGGAGGGGAGAATAGGGTCTATGTAGCCCTAGCTGGTCTGAAACTCCTGATAATTCTCCTGCCGCGGTCTCATGAGTACTGAGATTATGGGCATGTACCACTATGCCCAGCTTTTAACAACACCTATTCATAAGATTACCCAGTAGCATCATTTACAGTATCAGAGAATGTGGAAAAAGCTAAATGCTTTCCAGTGGAAAGCTTACTAAATAAATTGTCATCATCCAGCAAAATATTCTGGCTTCATAAAAAGAAAGCGAGGTACCCTTTAAAATGAAAAAGTATGCAATCACTACTGTTAAAAAAATGAACCGCCCAAGTCTGGCAACCTGTCTTGCCCCCTGAGCCCAGGAGTACTGGTCAGTTTTAACTGTCAGTTTGACACAACCTAGAATCACCTGGGAAGAGTCTGAATGAGGACTTATTTAGATCAGATTGGCCTGCAGACATGTCAGTGAGGGACAATCTTGATTGCTAATTGATGTAGGAAGTTCTGGCTCACTGCCGCACCACCCTCTAGGCAGAGGATCCTGAACTGTAGCACAGGGGAAGGCTATGTGCAAGCAGCAAAACGGGCAAGGCGCATTTACTGTCTCTCTACTCTGGATGTGCTGTGAGTAGCGTGGGTTCCTGCGTGACTTCCCCAAAATGGCAGACTGTGACTTGGAATTGTAGGCTGAAAAAAACTCTTCCCTTGCCTATGTTGCTTTTGGTCAGAGTGCTGTATTACAGCAATAGAAATGAAACAAGAACACCACGTAAAGGTGGGAGGAGAGAACCAACTACACGGAGCTGTTACTGACCTCCACACGAGCACAGTGGCACGCATGTTCCAACACACACTTTGTGTGTGCCCACACACAATAATAAAATTGTTTAAATTTTTAAAAAATTAAATTAAATTGTTAAATTTAAGGGCTGGGCAGGAGAGATGGTTCAGCACGTACAGATGCTTGCTGCCAAGCCTGACAGTCTAAATGCAATCTCCAGAACCCACACAGTGGAAGGAGAGAATGGACTCTTGCAAGCACACGCACACATACATACATGCACACACACAATGTAATAAAAAAGAATGAGGTAATGAAGTCGGCTGGAAAGACGGCTCAACTGTTAAGAGCGCTGACTGCTCTCCAGGGCTTGCCTACCAGCACCCACATGGTGATTCACAACCTTCTGTGGCTCCTGTTCCACAGAGATGCAACACTCTGTTCTGAACTCTTCTGAACCACGAGCAATGCATGCACATGGTGCACATACATACAAGCAGGCAAAATACCCATACACAAAAAAAAATAAATAAATTTCCAAAAAATAGAGTAAGGTTATATGTGTGTACAAATACGTAATTAAGGGCTCAGTGATTCCTGCTTGCTGAATTTTCTAGGTTGACTTGACCTCACAAAATAAAGTAAGCCTCTTTCAAAGGGCCCACCACCTCCTGGTGGAACCTCTCCTGACTAGCCAGAGCAGTACATCTGACTTAGGGCCTGATCCTAGCCTGTTTTACACCATGCACTGAACAGACCTGGTGGGACTGGAAGATCTGGCTCTGCTCAAACTGGCTTCCACATCAGCTCTACATCAGCACACATCAGTCAGCTATGTTGGCTTGTTATTTTGTTGTAAGTATCCCTCCCCTCCAATCTCTACCTCTCTTTTCTTTCCTGCTGAGAATTTAACCCAGTGCAAACACTCCACCACTGAACTAGAACTCTAGTCTTTTTTTTTTTTGAGACATGGTCTCACTATGTCTCTCTCTGGCTAGCCTGGACTCATTATGTAGACCAGGCTGGCTTTGAATTCACAATGCTGGGGTTAAAGGCATGAGCTACCATACTCTGCCAGCCTTTAATTTTTTGGGACAGGATCTCACTATAAAGCTCACAGTAACTTTAAACTTACTATGTAGCCCAGGCTGCCCCTGAACTTGAGAGACTCCTACCTCTGCCACCCAATCCCCAAGTGCTGGGATTATAGGCATGTGCCACCATATCTGGCAGCGATGAAGACTTTCTATGGCCAATGTTCCTTCTGATTGGTCAGTCTCATGCCAGTTGATGAAGTATTTTAACTATCATTTCTGTACCCATTTGGGCCTGACTACTCTTCATTTGCTTTCCTCCTCAGCAAAGTTCTACAGAGCACATCCTACCTCTCAAGCTCCGACAAGACCCATGTAGCCTAACATGATTTTTGTTGGTTTAGCCTCTCATTGTCCCTAACCCTCTCTACCCAAGTCCTGTCCATTTTTCAAGCTCCATTTTGCTAATTACCTTCCTGAGAAATGCAGCTGCTATCTCTCTAGGCCACACAGATGCTTCCATTGAAGACCAACCCTCCTGCACTTCCTATCACTCCTCCACCTCTTTCCGGGCCACCTTCCCTAGTCAGCCTTTAAAATGTACTTGTCAAGTAAACAGCACATGCATAGCACCAGCACTTCCCAGTTCCTCTTCCTCTCTCCTGAGAAGCCATTCTCCAAGTGACGTCTGACTAATTCTGTGCATGTACTCCCATACACGTGTATATAAAGAGCTAGGTTTTAGGAAGCTTTGCAGTCCTTCAAGGGTAGGGACTGTCATCTTCAATCAACCCTACAATAGTTGACCACAATAAGCACTGAACTCTCTAGCTAACTATCTGATGGATGGAGAAGGCAGAGATGGCCACATAACAGACAGAAAGTGGTGGGGAATGGAAGAGATGATGAGGGACAAGTCAGAGGTATAGGAGCAAAGAATTAGGGTTAGAGCCCCCACCACACCACAACCAACCCTCTTCCTTAGGCATCCAGAGAGCTCGCTAAGCTCCTCTGCCCAATCCCTCACATACCTTTTTTGGAGAGAAGACACCCACAGTACCGCCATCCTCCCGGACAGCCACACCCATCTCAGCCAGCAATGCTTCTCTGTGAGCAAGGGAAAGGCAAACGTCAACCTTATCGTTGCCACTCATGACCTTTCCCTGCAAAGACGCTAGCTCTCCACTCTGGCCCCTCATACCTCTCCATTCTCAGAGCTTCTGTCTTGCGAAGCTTCTCCTCCCAAGTTTCATTCAGCTCAGCTATAATCTTCTCTGTCTCCTGGGGGTATTAGGACAGAAGGCAAAGTTCAGGACAGTCTAGGACCAACACCCACCACGGAAAACACCATACCCTTGAGATTCCGTCCTCCATTTCAGCCTTGGTTTGAGAAACAGAGTTGGAGCAGCATCCAGACCGGCCCCCACCTTGGCAGTTCCAGCTTTCCTTCTCACCTGCAGTCTCTCCATGGCCTCCTCAGGCCCAATCTGGGGCTCAGCACTGGGGGAGAATGAGGGCTCCAGTTCCCCATTATGTGGAGGAGGAGACGAGGGTGAAGCTGGGGCAGGGGGAGACAATACAGCTGGCAGAACACCTCCAGGACTCCCCTCTTCCCCCTTCAGACCTGTCAGGGAGAAAGGGAGGAGGAGTCTAAGGTGGAACTGATCAGAGACAAGAGAAGGCCAAGAGGGTCATAGAGAACTGCAGAAGACATCTGGGCAACTTGTCACCATGGAGGTAGCCCTCCTAAGTGACGTTGACAGTAGCTGAGACCCCAGGGATGGATAGCCTCACTCTTGCATGAGGTAAAGCCACTGGTTCTTTCCACCGTTAATGATTCTACCATCAGAGAGCTCTTGGCTGTGCTGAGCTGAAGATGTCAGACATCATGTGTGCCTGGTTCTCTCAGCTCTGCTCCTAACGTAAGATGCCATACACCTTTTCTTTAGCAAGACAACGTATTTATCTTATCCTCTTTGTCCTCCAGGAACACTTATTTCCCCACTGTGCCTCTCAGCATTCTGTCCTCAATGAGATGGACCTAAAGACTGAATACAGGATGTGAACTTGATCCAGTTAACATGGATTAAATATCTTCTCACACAGACATTAATTACTTTTTTTTTTTTTTTTTGTATTTGTAGTATTTTTTTTCCTTTTAAAAATATGGAATGCAAGCCAGGTGGTGGTGGTGGTGCATGCCTGTAATCCCAGTAGGCAGAAGTAGATGGATTTCTGTGAGTTCCAGGACAGGCAGAATTACAACAGAGAAACCCTGTCTCAGAAAGAAAAAAAGAAAAGAAAAAGAAAAAAGGAACACTTCATGAATTTGAGTGTCATCCTTGTGCAGAGGCTATGCTAATCTCTGTATCATTCCAGTCTTAGTATATGTGCTGCCAAAGTGAACACATGTACATTAATTCTTACCATCCTGTTGTTGACTATTAAGCTATAGTTAAACCCTGATGTTTTCAGGCATAGTAACACATGCCTATAATCCTAACACTGGGAAGACTGAGGCAGGAGGATAGTGAGTGCATGGTAACCTTGACTACATAATGAGACCTTGTCTCAAAACAATAAGGGACAGCTAAGCATGGTGGCTCATACCTATAATCCCAGCACTTGACAGCCTGACATAGGGGGGACTACAGTAAGGTCAAGGCTAGCCCAGGCTACATACAGTGAGATCCAAAACAAAAACAAGAAAAGAGCCTGTCATTTTATAAGAATGCCTCCAAGACACATGTTCCTCGGGGTTTCTAAATTTCCTGTAAATCATAAATTTGTGACTTGCTCTATATTTCTTGCACTTGCCATTTTATTAGTTCTAGAAGCCTGTTTTGACTCTCTAAGCTAAGAGAAGCTAAGTCTATCCCAGCTCCATAATATCAAAAGATATAAGTGCCTTCTCCAGATGTGTGTCCATGTCATAGGGTTTAATGGTGCATGAACCTTCCCACATTCCAGGACTGTGCAAAGGCAAAGAAGGAGAGACAGGGTTAGCTCAGGGGTCTCCCTGAGCTGTCCCTCCCCAGTAACCCTACCTCCTAGAGCAGAGGCTGAGAGTCCCTGAGCCATCAGCAGCTCCCGCAACCGGGCCACCTCTTCCTGCAGCTCTCGGATAAGCCGGGCATTGGGGTCCTCATTGATGACAGCATTGCAGCGGATCTGCTTGGTGCGGTCTGCATACCTGGGTAAGGAAAGATCAAAAGTGGTGAGGGAAGGTCCAGGAGACTCCTTTCCTGCTCATCCTCCTAGATCTCAAGACACTGTGACGGGGCTAGAAGCTCTCCCTCCTTTATAACTAACCAGCCTCTGAGCGCCTGGCACTTTTAGTATGCTACCAAAGCTGAAACCTCACCTGAGCGTGCTGAGCGTCTCCTCATAATTGATGTCAGCAGGACTCAGGGCTGCAATCATTGCTGTACGTGAGTTCCCACCTATGAGTGGAGACATAGGAAAGCTATAGGTGAGCTGGAGCCTGAGAAAAGTCTTATTGGACCAGGTGAGATACTGTATGACTGTAACCTAGGACCCAGGAGGTAGAAGCAAGAGGATAGAGTTCAAGGCCAGCCTGGGACACAAATTAATTAATTAACTATATTTAAGTAATAGATGGATGGATGGATGGATAGATATAGATGATAGATAGATAGATACATAGATAGATGATAGATAGATAGATGGATGTCAGACTGGGTTATAAAGCCAAGGAGCCCCAGGACAAAGGTATGAAAGGCCAATGTCTGAGGTAGGATAAAGCTGAGAATTGCAGAGCCAAACATGAAGTCCAGTAATGTAAGGAAAGGTGAGGTCAGGGAGATGTCAGGTATCTGAGCAGTCACAGGCCTGTGGGCAGGAGATAACTCAGCAGTATTTGGGGTCAGGGGTAAACAGGTCAGTGAGGTCCCTGGTTTGGCAGGGTGTAGCCATGATGTCAGCACAGGAAATTTCCATATAGGATGACCCCTTGGTCGGGGGGACAAAGAGTGGGGCAACACTGACTAGATTAGAGATCTATGGGTAGCAAAAGAATCTGTCTGATGGGATGATGGCAGAGTTAGCAAAGAGGGAGAAGGTGCCCTCACCCAAATTCTCCTTGAGCAGCCAGGTAAGCACAGAGTCTCTATAAGGGATGAAATCTGATTTCCGCTTCTTTGATTGCTGAGGGATAAAAGGGAAAGGTAATCAGGGTGAGACACCCCTTGTGCCCTCTTTTCCTGACACTTTTCTCTTCCTGACCCTCAGGGCTTACCAAATCTGCCAAGGCTGAGATCACCTTCCCTAGAGTAGTCAAGGATTTATTGATGTTGGCGCCTTCCTGGAAAAGGACGAGGAATGTGGAAGTGAGACCTTAGATCTATCAATCGGAACCATGTCCCCTCTATTTTGCCAGCAAGGACCCTAAGAGATGATCAGCAACCTCCCTTCCCCCATCCCCCAAGGCGTTCATCCATCCCCCACAAAGCACCCTCACCTTTAGACGCATACCACGGGCCCCTGAGGAGTCAGCCCGCTCACTCCCAGCAAGGTCCACCAAGCTGATCTTACTGACCTGGGGTTGGAGGAAAGAAGCAGGTTGTAGGCGGGGTGGGTAGGGCATGGGAAGGTAATTAGGGGAACAGCCAGCAGAAATCTGCTGGGTATTTAGCAAAGGCTAGAGAAACCCAGAGGGAGACAAAGGAAAACAACAGTGAGGAGCTCATTACTCATTCATTTGTTCATTTATTCACTTACAAATATTTATAGTTCACTGTGTTCCAGGATAAAGGACACAGTGGGACTTGGGCCCTGCCCTGAGAACCTTTAAGGACAAGCAAGCAAGTAGGTTATAACACACTATCTGGTAGGAGGGGAGAGAGGGCTGTGGAAGCCCAGAGGAAGCACCACTGAGCATAGGTGGGCAGGAAAGGCACAAGCCCCTTCCATCTTATCATGGTCCCCGTGTGAGAGAGGTACCTTTTCTGAATCCAGGCCAGTAAGCTGGTCATGGGAGTGCTGAGTGAAGACGATAGTGAAGACAGCATGGGAGCGGCTACTGGTCTCATTCATGTTGGTGGCAGCCACAGTTCTGGGATGGGAAGGAAGAGTCACAGGCTTCTGCCCCTCACCCTCACAATTCCGGCTCCCTTCCTTCCCAGGCCCAGGTAAGCATGCCTCACCGCGCCTTATTTCCACAGTCCATGAGGTCGGCAATGTCTGCATAGGAAGTCACAGCCAATTTAGATAGGTCCTGCACGTAGGGGCCCAGTATGGGGTGTTCCCGGACCCGCAGAGAGCCCCGACTCTTGGGGTTCAAGAGGTCTCGTACTCGCTCGCAATAGATCTCCATATAGCTCACCTGAGTGGGGGAGCAGATAGGAAGCGAGAGAGCCATTAGTGATGCTGCTAGAGAAACTAACCCTACACTCCACAGGGCAGGACAAAGTTAACCATAGCTCAGATATAGCAAGCATGGCGCTAAGACCGAACACGCCGGCTTATTGATCCTCTCACCAACCCAAGGAGGTGAGTCCAATCACCAGCATCCCATAGAAGAAATACTCAGGAGCTATAAGCAGAAACCACTGCCCTAAGTCATAAGTTAGTCACCAGCAGAGCCTGAATTATTAGGTCCCAAGCTGACTCCAGAGACACACCTCAGTCTTAATCACTGTTTTCCTACATTCTTGTCCAGGGGCACCAGGCCTTTTGCCTGCCTGCACCGAGACTGGGGCTTACCTCCACAGAATAGGAAAGCTGAGTGTTCTGGTTCATATTAACACGCGAGAAGAGGTCCTCACAGAGCTAGAGGAGGACACAGAGAAGCTCCTGTTTAGGGCATACCTGCATCTCCCAGGCCAGACCTCATCCCAAATGACCTTTTCCACAGCCACAAGGGAGAAGTCTCTCACAGGTTCACATTTGCCGAGAGTCACAAGCTAGTATCCATCAGGCTAGGATGCAAACCCATATATCCTGTACCCTAGACTGTGTACAAGGCCACTATAGTTCATAGCCACAAAGAATTATGGACAATTCTCAGATAATCACAACTACTGTTGGCACCGTCTGCAATACAGAAGTCCATAGGGGAACTATGCTAAAAACTAGTTAGAAAACAAAGTAAAATGGTAGTAAGCAGTAAAACCATGGCTTCTCTAATGTTAATGCCTTGGCTCTTCTCATGTAACCTTGCTGTCCTGGTGGATGCAAAGCCTCCACCAAAGGGCCCTGGGTGTTAGGTTTGCAGCCAAGCCTTTTACTCAACCACATTTTCAATCACAAACAGCCCCAAGGCTTATAATTGGGTTATAATTCTTTTAACACTGTTCTTCCCCTGTGGCAACTGAAGATGTCCCTCCCCTGGCTGTCCAGTTAGGCCCCAGCCTGTACCTGAGGCACAATGCCCTGCTGGCCAGGCTCCTGCCGCCCCATCATGGTGTAGGACTTCCCAGCCCCTGTCTGCCCGTAGGCAAAGATGCACACATTGTAGCCTTCAAAGGCATGGAGCAGCATCTCTTCTCCAATGTCTCGATACACTTGCTGTTGAGATGCAAACTGCGGATCCTCCACCTAGGTGGAGTGCGGCAGAGAAAGACAGCAAGAGCCCCCGGATGAGTTTGTTTTCTGTCGATGTCCTAAGCATCCTGTTCTCTCATCGACTGCCCAGAGGTCCTGTGTGCCCCTCCCCCTACATCATTCTAGTCATCCCTCAGGTTCTTATCCAGCCTCCTGCTGGTCCTAATTATCCGGACAGATTCTACTTCCCCCTCTAGGTCCCAAACACAAGCCAAGAGTACTACTCACTCCACCCAGAGGCACCTGTCCTCCCAATCCAGTCCCCTGGATATCCTTATTTCTCAGCAGTCCCCTGGCCCCTTCTTGGGACCCAAATTCCCTGTCCTCTAAGGCTAAGCTCTTCCTCTAGCCCCCAACAGCCTCACCGAAGTATGTGACCAATAGGAATAGTCGAAGGTGAAGCTTTTGGGGGCATCCTTGCTCTGTTTGGGATTGATGATGGCTGAGAAAACAAAGAAAGGAAGACCAAGGTCAGTACTCTCAACCTCTGCCCACTTTCCCATAAGCCCTTGAGGATCCAGGATCCCACTCCCCATCTCTGTCCTAACTCATTTCTTCCCTTTAATAATCCCCACCCCCTCCAGCCACCAAAGCTAATTTTGGCTTCACAGGACCCGCCCCCCACTGAGCTGCCTCCCTGGATTGGGCAATGGAGGGCTGCTGGCCAACATTCCCCCTCCCAGCGACAGGAACATGGAAAGGCCAGCCTGCCCCCCCTTACAGCTAGCACGTGCTCTATGCCCAGTGTGGCCTTCCTCCCAGGACAGCCCAACAGGTCTGGCCTTCACTTCTGATGTCCAGCTAGGCCTCTGGACTCACTCACAGGTGGTGTTGCCCTGCATGCTGACCACACACTTGGCATCCTGGCTGGTCTCACGGGCATTGAAGGGCCGAACCCTCACTGCCACTTTCACCGAGGCACCAGCCATAGCTTCAGAAACTCCTGTCCTCCTCAGCTGGGGACACAGAAAAAAAGGGGTGGTCAGAGCCACTGAGACAACTCAAGTCACTGCCTCCCTGCTTCTTGAGTCCATGTCTCCATACTTCATCCCAGTTAGCTGCCTCTCCCTTCAAGGATTCAGTTACTGCTCTTCTGGCCTTCCTCCCAAATGTCACTCCCGAAAATATTCCTGCCTCTCTCCCCAACCAGATCCCAGTTTGCATGGGCTTGGGCCATCACCCCAGAGTTACCTGGTATCCTGACCCCAGATCAGGGGGGCTGTATCAGTTCTGGTTGCCACCGGCCCTTGTTTGGGAAGCCCCATCCTACACTTGGGGCCTGGCCACAGCAGCAGGGCTGTAAGGGAAACCCTGATTGTGGGGGAAGAGTAGTCAGGAGGCACCTGTAGCTCCAAAGGTCTGTCTGGGGTTCTGTGTTTAGAGGGTAAGGGATAAGGGAAATGTTAGGAAAGCAAGGACAGCCGCCCCTCTGGAGTAGCTGAATGCAATGTGAATCCAAGGGCAGAGACAGTGATATTTTTATTCCTAGCCACTCACAAGTGTACTGAGCGTTCAGTTAGAGGAGAGGGAGAGACAGAATGAAACACAGATTGGACAGAGGGTGATTCAGAGTGAAGAACACATGGGCAGAGACACTGAGGGTGACAGGAAGGGAAGAGGAGGGACAGAAAGTTACAGTCACCAAGAAAATGAGAGGAATCAGACAAAAGACAAGATTGAGGTCAGGTTATAAAGGAAAGAATGGCAGAAGAAAAGGAAGGAGAAATAGAGATATTGAAAAGACAGGGAGAGAGCTCTGGGGCCAAAACACAAACTGGAAGCCCAGAAGAGAGGTAAGAGGAGATAAAAATCCCAATCATAAAACCTTAATCTATAATTCTTCTCTAAGGTCAGCAAGGGAGAGGTAGAGACCAGTTTCCACATAGAGCTGACAACCTCCCTACATGAGGCATGGGCTAGTGATGGGCAAAGTTCAAGGGCTAGAGGTATAGCTTGGAACAAGGATCCACAGGCCTGCCTTGTGATCCCTAAGCCCCTTGCCCAGCCCCCAATATTTCCTCCTCAGGATCCAGGACAATGGGCAGGGGAGGGCGGGGTCATCCTGTATGCATAATATCAATCCCCTAGAACTCCACAGCTGGGAGACTCAGAATACCTGTATCTTGTATGTTTGGGAGGTGGGGAGAGATACTGCATGGGAGGGGGGGTCCTGAAAGGGAAGCTAAAGGGAAAGAAACAGGCTGGTCCCAAACCCAATCTGGGGCTAGTACTATGGCGTCCACTGGCCTGGGGAAAGTGCCAGGCTGCAGCCTAGGAATGTGGGTGATCCGGGTGCCCACACCCTAGGAGAAGAGTCTGAGCAGCCCACGCCCACGGATAACAGGGTGAAGACTTGATGAAAAAGTTTCAAGGATGTCGCATCCCCACCTGTAGCCCAAAAAGACTTCCAACTTCTGTCATATTCTGTTGGGTCTCACCTCAAAAGCCTTCCTAGGCAGAGCAGGGAAGGGGTGAAGGGGCTAGTTTATCCCACCACAGGAAGGGAGTAGCCGAAATCACAGAGGCTGGCCTGAGAAGAACAGCCCTGAGCCCCAAAACCCTGACTAGGGAAGGGAAGGACACCAGAGCAGACACGCAATGTGACACCTCCGAAGCTAAGAAAACAGGGAATTGGATGGCAAGGCTAGGGCATATTGGGGTAAAGAAACAGGGAGTAGATGCAGTCTGCCGGTAGAGCTTTAAGGGCACACTGGGGAGGAGGCCGCGGTTGGGGTGGGGCCGGCCGATCCGAGAAAGGGTCTAGGGTCACCTGCACCTTGCCCCCGGCAGTTTTCCAACAGGCCCCCGCCTATCCACTCTGGGCGGCCATGAGTCCCCGGTCCTGCAGTCCAGCCAACCGACGGCTGCCCGGGGCCTGGCACCTCTCGGCGCCTCCGCGGGATAAATAGCACATGATCCGAGTTCTCGCGCCTAGCCCGCTGGCCGGGTCATGCAATCGGGACCTCTGAACCCCGGCTCCCCGTCCCCCAGCGCATTCCTCTGCGGGCGTCCCCTCCCTGCCCCCCACCGGCTCTCACCTCGTCGCGGCAGGGCTCCCGGCGGAGAGCAAAGGGACAAACTTTCTGGGATGCCTGAGACCGGAGAGGGGGGAGCGGGGGCCGGTTCGGGGCTGCCCCCGCCCCTCGCCGGGACCCCGGGCGGCGGGCGGCGGATAGCGCCCCGGGGGCGGCAGCAGAAGCGGCGCCAGCGGCCGGCGCCCGCCCGGGCAGCGCGAGCTGGGGCGGGAGCGCAGGGGCGGGGGACGGACGGACGGGCGCGCGCGCGGACGGGCGAGCGGGCACGCGCTGTCCCGGGAAGGACCCACCCGGGCCACTCCGGTTAAAGGGGCAGTGCACGCTGACAGTCGGGCCCACCGGGCGGGGACGAGGGAACTGGGTGGCGGACACACAGGGCAAGCAGAACGCGGGGCGTGGGAAAACTAGCGCTCCTGAGGAGCCGGGAAAGGTGGGGGCGGAACCCAGACAGGACTTAGGTCGGTGCCGCGCACGTCGTCGCCGTCAGAGGCGCGCCTGGGAGGCGGGACTTGTTGGCAGGCCACGCCCAGGAGGCGGTGCACTCAGTCCTGGCCCTCAGGCGAGTCGGGCGACGGGGCGAGAGGGGCGAGTGGGGCGAGTGGGGTGACCGGGATTACTAAGGAGCTGCTTCTTCCTGCTCGACCTGAGGTTCCAGAATTCGCTTCGCAGTTGCCTCAGGTGATGGGGCCAAATGCAGGCGTCGCCGGCATAGCCGCTCGGACGCTCTCTTCCCAGATAGCCTTCAAGTTTGGCTTCCCGACCTCCGCCTCAGCCCCAGTCAGTCCTCCTCAGGCTCAGGTGTCTTCCTAGGCCGCAGCTGCCTTCTCGGGGCTGGAGACCCGTGCCCACCCAGCCTGGTCTGCCCATGCCCCTAAGCACCAGCTCACTACCTCAGGGTCGCAATTATGCCCTCCTGCCTATTGCCAAAGGTTTGACTGTGGGCCCCAATCTAGCTACAAAAGGTCTCCATAGCCTCTTCGGGCCCAAGCCACAGCCTCAGGCCTGGTCATTCCCTCCAGGCAAGGCTACCCCACCACCAGGTTCCTCAGCTAAGGCGCTACCCTCCAGATGACCACCCACCCTCTTAGCTGTGACTTGCTGCCAAGGTCTTGACCATTAGTCAGCTATTGATTCTGTTTGACTGCCTTAAACTCATCCAGCCCCTTAGGTCACCCACTCAGGCCCAACCATCCAAAGGCTGCATGCTCCTCAGCTCCCTAAGTTCTAGACCCCCTTCTAACTCAGGACACCAGTTTAGACCTCACATGCCCTTTCAACCCAATTCTATCCCCATCTGCCGCTGCAAGATACTCCCTTTGTTTTTTATCTTCTTCAACTTTTCACAGCTCAGTTTAGCTACCCTTGGTTTTGTGGGTTTGGTTTGGTTTGGTGACAGGGTCTCTCCTTGTAAGCCATATCCCAGGCTGACCTTAAACTCTCAATCCCGAGTTAGCTTCCTAGATGATAGGATCACAGGATTGCAAAACTGCCTTGCTCACCTTTGGATATCCTTTTACTTCTAACACTTTCTGCTTGGCTTTTCTGTCCTTTGTGCAGGCCTACGTGAGCTCCTGATTTATCTAGTAGTTTATTGTTTAGGGTTCCCAGAGTCTTGGCCATTCCGCAAGCTGCTCTACCACTGAACTATAACTCTATCTTAACTTCCCTAGCACGCGCTCGCGCTCCCTCCGCGGGCCTCTCTCTCCCTCCCTCTCTCTCTCCCTCTCTCTCCTTCCCTCTCTCCCTCCCTCTCATTCTCTCCTTCCCTCTCATTCTCCCCCCCCTCTCTCTCTATATATATATATTATATATAGTTGGTTTTTTTTTTTTTAAATCTTGCTATTATAAACCAGGCTGGATTCAAACTCATGATGCTCCTGTATGAGCCTCCTGAGTCCTTGGGATTACAAGTCTGTGTTATTGCACCTGGCTTTTATCTAGCATTTGTTCATTTATTTAATTTTTTTTCTGAGTTTTTTTCTAGGTTTTTTTTTTGTTTGTTTGTTTGTTTGTTTTGGTTTGTTTGGTTTTTTTTTTGTTTTTTAAGACAGGTTCTCAGTTGTAACTCTAACTGTCCTGGAATTCACTCTGTAGACCAGACTGGCCTCAAACTCACAGAGATCTGCCTGCCTCTGCCTCTGCCTCCTGAGTGCTGGGATTGCAGGTGTGCACCACCACTGCCTAGCTCTAGTATTCTTTTAATTAAAAAAAAAAAATTGGGGTGTGTGTGTGTGCACGTACATGTGTAGAGATCACATCCAGGAGTGTGGGCAGCAAGCACTTTTATCCATTGAACCAGCTCCTCAGTCCATAACTAGTGTGTGTGTGTGTTGTTTTTTAAGATTTTATTTTTAAGCCAGTCAGTGGTGGTGCACACCTTTAATCCCAGCACTTGGGAGGCAGAGGCAGGTGAATCTCTGTGAGTTTGAGGCCAGCCTGATCTACAGAGTGAGTTCCAGGACAACTGGGGCTGCACAGAGAAACCTTGTCTCAAAAAACAAAACAAAAAAAGAAAGAAAGGAAGGAAAGAAAGGCAGAAAAGTTTCTAAAATAGATTTAACCATAGGCATTAAAGAGAAAGGAAGGGGTGAAAGAGTTGGCTCAGTGATTAAGAGCCCTTGTTGATTTTGTAGAGGATCTCTTCTGCCCTTCTCCAGCTCCTGCATGCACATGGTGCACATAAACTCATACAGACTCACACGCATACACATAAAATTAGTAAGTCAGTCTTGGCTGGAGGAAGAGAAGAGCTTAGGGAAAGGACTGTATGCACCCAAGAATGGGTACAGATGACTCAAGAAAATTCCTATGCAACTGACGACTCTGTTCACTTTACTGTAGACATTCTCAGCTGTCCCCTCCTTTGTGGTTATTTTTCCACAGTTTCGCTAACCTTTCATACCCAATTATCAACCCTCAATTCCTCTGCTTCTCTGTCCCCAAACACCAGTTCTACTCCAACTATTCCCAAAGTCTCTCCCCATCCAGTCTCCACTTGGTGTGCTTTTTGTTTTGTCATCTTGTACTACAATAAACTGAACTTGAATCTGTAATTTTCACTTTATACTTTCAGCACTAGAAAAATTTCTCCTTTACATCATCCACCTTTCCTGTTGTTTTATCTCCAACTTGACATGTTCAGTTAATAGTACAGAATTATTGACTCAGTTATTAAGCTCTCCTTTTTCAGGATGTACAGTCCATTTTCAATCTCTAGACTTGCTGATGGCTGGTCCCTACAGCCATTACATGAGTGATTCATTATCCATTATCCTCCCAGCGCCAAGCAGGAGAGTCAATCCTGGTACCTAGCAGAGTCTAGTCATGCAGGAACAGGAAGATGGAAACAGCGCCCTCCCTTTTGCCAAGTGAGTCCTCCCTACTGGGTGGGAAGGATAAGGAAGAGATGCAGGGAAGATTGCATGCTCAGATTCTTCTCAGAAAGTAAGGAACAGGAACCTCAATGACTGGGTTTAGGGGATTGATGGTTCGTTAATTTATTCAAGAAATGGTTTAGTTTTATTATTTTATTTTAAATTGTCCATGGAGGTCAGAAGAAGGCTTGGGATGCCTAAGAGCTGGAGTTACAGGGAGCTGTGGACCAGCTGACATGGGTGCTTGGAACTGAATTAAAGTCTTCTGCAAGAGCAATGTGTGTGTTCTTAGCCACTGAGCCATCTCTCTAGCCCCATTAGTTTTGAACACTGTAATGTTCTAGGCATTCTAGTAGGCTTTGAGGATTCAATAATTAGTAAGAAGAAGGTCCTCTAACAATGATAGTGATAGAACAGAATTTATAAACAGGTGTAATTACAGCTAGTTAGGAGAACTACACAAAAAGATATGGAAGTATAAGATAATGGAAAGGAGATATAAGGTTAGGGTCATCGTAGAAAGATATTGCATACAAGTGAATTAGAAATGAAATCCAGCTTGTCTGCAGGATGATGGGGCAAGAAGAAAATAAGCTTGACGTGTTCTAGTAACAGGTTAGGCCAATGTAATTGAAACTTGTTGACTGAAGTTAAGAGAGTTAGGCAGAAGCCAGGTCATAGAAAACCTTATAGGCCATTGACAAAATACTGTATTTTTATTCTGACAGTGGTAGGAATCAATAGAAAGTTCTAAGCAAGGAATTGACATAAGCACATTTTTTTTCCTTCTGTCTTTTTTTTTCTTTTCTGGAGACAGGGTTTTTATGTGTAGCTCTGACTGTCCTGGAACTCACTCTATAAACCAGGCTGGTCTCAAACTCAGAGATCCACCAGCCTCTGCCTCCCGAGTGCTGGGATTAAAGGCATGTGCCACCACTGCCCAGCTTTTTTGAGGGGGAGGCAACCTTTTTTTTTAACAATTTATTTAAGCCCTTTTTCATGTGCATTGGTGTGAGGGTGTCGGATCCCATGGAACAGGAGTTACAGACAGTTGCGAGCCAGCATGTGGGTACTGGGAATTAAACCTGGGTCCTCTGGAAGAGCAGCCAGTGTTCTTAACTGCTGAGCCATCTCTCCAGCCCCTCCTTCAACCTTTTTCATTATGGAAAATTTTAAATAAATATAATAGAGAAATAGTATTATAAATTGATGTACTCTTTTCAGTAAGATTCAATAATTTTTATTATGTAGGTATTCTTTTTACCTATCCCTCCCCCTAATTTTCAATTGAAAGACCTATGTATTTACATTTATATGCGTCTGAATATATGCACAAATATATATGCAGGTGTGTGCACCTGTGCTGTATGCATGGGTGCCAGAAGGTGTGGAGCATCCTCATTCATTCTCTACCTATTCTTCTCTAAAAATCTTAAAAGATTTTATTTATCTTATTTTGTGTGTATGATGTTTTGATAGTATGTATGTATGTGTACCATGTATGTGCCCATGGAGGTCAGAAATATAGATGGTTGTGTGCTACAGTGTGGGTTCTGGAAACCTAATCTGGGTCCTCTGTAAGAGCAACAAATGCTTTTAACCACTGAGATGTCTCTGGAGCTCACATTTTCTGAGACTGAAAGCCAGCAAGCCCCAGTAGTCCTGTCTCTAGCCTCTTCAGAAGTAGGGTTACAGGTGTGTGAGGGACCCTTAGCTTGTTACATGGGTGCTGGGATCTGAACTCCAGTCCTCATGATTGAACAGCAAGTACTAACTCCTAAGCCATATCTCTAGCCCCTTTGTTTGTTTTTGAAGTGGGGTCTTACATAGTTTAGGCTACCTTCATACTATGTGGACAAGGATGTCTTTGAACTCCTGATCCTCCTGTCATCATCTCCCAAGTGCTGAGATTATATACATGCACCAGATGCTGTTGGATCTCCTAAAGCTGGAGTTGCTTTATGGGTGCTAGGAACTGAACCTCATTTCTCTGAAATAGCAATAAATGTTCATAACCAATGAGCTAATATGATACTATTTTAAAAGATTTCTTTCACTAGACTCAGGAAGCAGAGATGTTGGGGGGGGGAATATTACTCTCTCCTTCTCTGTGCAATAGCATCTGGGGAGCTGAATAAGAATGGAAGCAGGGGCTAGAGAGATGGCTTAGTGTAGAGGAATAGACCTTTGTGACAGCTAGAAAGAGACCAAATCCAAGGGTCTATATAAAAGAATCATATCCAGGGATCTATATAAAGGGGTCATATTCAGAGGCCTGTGTGGTCTGGGAGGGATGTAGAAAGAATGTTGGTACACACCTTTAATCCCAATACTCAAAAGACAGTGGTAGAATACACCTTTAATCCCAGCAATATAGGAAGGATTGGAATATAGGAAGCAAAGTTCAGGAGTCAGTGTTAGACAGGAAGTGACATCTGAGATCAATCAGAGTGAAGGGCAGGCAAAGTGATGAATGAGAGAAAGAGTTGGTAGAGTGAATCAGAGTGAGGACATACCCAGCTCTCATGATAGAAAAGCAGGCTCTCAGCTCAGAGAGCAAGGCAGAGAAGCAGAGAAGCTGACTGAGGCCATACGGGGCAATAAGAACTTACAGTTACAGAAGCAGTCTGAGGAGTCTGAGGCAGAGACACAAAGGCAGCTCTGCAAAAGAAGTCAATATCAGATGGGAAGAATGAGTCAGTTTGAAGCCGAGCAGAGCAGTTCATTCTTAGGCAGTCAGAGAATCAGCCAGAGTCTGCCAGAGTCAGAAGAGTTCTGTCAGAAACAGTAAGCCAGTTCAGAAGGTCAGTTTGAACCAGCAGCTTGAGAAGAGTTTGAGCTAGATCAGTGAGTGAGTTCATCAGTACAGCTCTGAGTTCAGAAGGAGCTAGTCTGAGTAGCTCAGTCAGTAGTCTGACGGAGGCATAACTGTGCTAGATTGTACAGAGGCCAAAATTCTCCAGGGCTCTGCTGAAATGCTCCAGGGGTAGGACCAGTGATTTAATTAGCTAAAGAATTGTGTTTTGCTTTGAATCAACAGCTACAACTCAGCAGTTAAGATCACTTGTTCTTGCTCAATTCCCTGCACCCAGATGGCAGCTAAAAAAAGCCATCTGTAACTCCAGGTCTAGATGAGCCAATGCCCTCTTCCAATCTCTGTGGCCACTGCATGAATGTGGTACACAGACATATATGCAGACAAAACATCCATACACATAAAATAAAAATAATACATCCTTAAAAATAAAAAGGATTGAGGTTTGAGGGATGTCTTGGTGATTAAGAGCACTGACTATACTTCCAGAGACCCAGGTTCAGTTCCCAGTACCTACAACTTCAGTTCAGAAGATTTGATACACTCTTTTGGGATCTGTGGGCACTGCATGCACATGATACACAGAACACAAGCAGGCAAAACACCCATACAACATAAAATAAAAATAAATTAAAATTTCAAAATTTTTTAAAAGTATAGAAGCAGGAAGAGTGAAAGAGAGACCATTGCCATAATCCAGGAAGAAAAAGATGATAGATGATCTGGAATATGATGAGAATGAAAATGGAAAGAGTGGTCAAATTTGGGTATTTTTCAGACTACAGCTCACTGGACTGGCCAGTGATTAGATACAGAAAATGAAGGAAGATATAGCATATCGTGTCTTTGGCCATAGCAGCTAGGCATATGGGGTATGTCTTTCATCAAGCTGAAGGCTGAGATGTTGAGTAGAGCCTAAGGAGGAACTGGGGCTTGAATAGATTTGGGAGTATTAACACATTGGAGATATTAAAGTCATGGAACTGAATGAGATACCTAAAGACAGATAGAGGTAAAGAATAGGAAAAAAAAAAAACACCTCTGCTATTTCACTTCTTAAAGACCAAGAGGTTGGACCAGGCATGATGATGACCAAGAGGCAGGCAGATCTCTATGAGTTTGGAGCCAGCCTGGTGTATATAGCAAGTTCTAGGACAGCCAGAACTACATAATGAGACCCTGTCTCAAAAACAAACAAAAAATCAGAAGACTGAGTATCATTCAATCTGGTACAAGGAAGCAATGAGCACTGTTCTCAAACAGCTCTATACATTCTTCCTACAGACAAGGATATTAGTCCTTCTGAGATACAAAAGACACGGTAGGGATAAACATAGCTTTTCTTTCCTGGATCCCTTGTATCGACTTAAGGGAACCTTGTCTATCAAATCACCTGAGTAGCCAAAGCCTTCCTCTTAACAACTCAGCTTCCTAAATTCTATGTTCTCTGCAATATAGAAGCTATGGCTATGCAATATAGAAGCTGCAATTCAAACTGGGTGTGATAGTGCACGTCTTTTAATCCCAGCCCTCAGGAGGCAGAGGCAGGCGGATCCCAGTGAGTTCAGGAACAGCCAGAGATATATAATCAGATAGTGAGAAAAAAGAAGCAGCTGAGATTCAGTGAGATCTGAGGGTTTAACCATAGCCTATCTCCAGCCTCACCCTATCTCCTATCTCCAATAAAATCAGAATCATTAACCTCTTTAGCTAACATGGACAAAGGGCTGTGATTGTAACTCAACTAGACATAGCTTGGGTGGTACAGTGCTTTCTTAGCATTCAGCGAAACTCTGGATATGATAACCAGCACCACATAAAAACTGAGTGTGGTGGTACATGCCTATGATCCCAGCTTTCAGGAGGTGGAGGCAAGAAGATCTTTTAAACATTTTTTTTATCATTTTATGTGTGGATCTGCATGTATATGTGTACATGTATGTGGGTACCTGAAGAAGCCAGAAGATGATTGGAGCTCACAGATCTGGAGTTACATTAAGTTGTGATCTATCCAGCCTGGGTTCTGGTATTTGAATTCAGATCCTCTT
This sequence comes from Cricetomys ansorgei, assembly GCA_026225945.1. Taxonomy (NCBI): domain Eukaryota; kingdom Metazoa; phylum Chordata; class Mammalia; order Rodentia; family Nesomyidae; genus Cricetomys; species Cricetomys ansorgei. The sequence continues at coordinate 3,059,948 of JAMJFZ010001899.1, forward strand.
CAAGAAGAGCAGCAATTGCTCTTAACTGCTGAGCCATCTTTCAACCCCTGTGAGACAGGAGGATCTTAAGTGGAAGGTCAGGCTAGCCTAGACTACATAAGACCCTGTCTTTAAAAGGGTGAGAGAGAAAGCATGATGACTCATGCTTTTAATCTCAGCACTTAGAAGGCAGAGGCAGGCAGATCTCTGAATTTAGGGCCAGCAAGTTCCAGGGCTAGCCAGAGCTACATAGTGAGATTGTGTCTCAAAAGAGAGAGGTGAGAATGAGGGAAGAGAGAGGGAGAAGATGAATGAAAAGGCGTGGCTTACAAGCACATGGACAGAAGTATGGTCCTATGGAAAGGACCACCCCTGAATCCAGTGGGCAGGTAGATGCTCTAGTCTAACGAAAGATCCAGGATGAGTCTCTCTTGTTCTCACTCATCTCAGGTGTTCCAGGGTAGTCAGCCGATTTTCACCCCACACCCTGCATTCCCAGAGTAGTAGACCAATGCCTCAGCCTTATGGAGATGTCTTCTGGGAGAATCTTTGCCAAAGGTCTAGGTGAGTAGATGAGGAGCCAGGAACGGGAGGTGGGAAGGTGACGCGACCCTCTTTTTAATGACCATGAACCCTTACAGCAATAAGCCCTCGCTTGGAGGCCATTTCACACTACTGGATGGAAATCGTAGCTCCAACAGGAGGTTGGGAGAGTTTATAAGAGAAATGGTATTTATTAGGGTGTTCTTTCTGACTCCAGCTCCTGTTTTTGTTCTTCTCAGCTCCAACTGGATGGAAGAACAGTACATTCCACCAATACTGGTATGACAAACTCTGCCCCTCAGCCTTCTGTTAAAGTTGTTCCCACTGCCTTCCTATCCTCATTACCCTTTCTCTCTGATATTTCCCAACTAGGGTACTAGCCAGGCTCTGTTTTTATTCTAAATTAAGCATCTTTTTTTCCAGCTCATACCTGAGCTTCCCAAGACCCCTGATTCTTTAGTTCAGCCCAATTTCCCCTGAAGCCAACATCTATCTACCCATTTAGCAACTATTCTTCCTTCTTGGCACAGAGGGCCACTGGATGCTCCCAACCTGGCCTGCCCTCTCTTGAGGGGCTACCTCCTCCTGAGAAGCTGTGGAGAAGAAAGAGAAAGAAGCTGCATCTGGAGAGAATGCAAAAGGGACCTGGAAGCATTCCAGCCCGTGTTAGAGCTGTTAGTTATCATCTAGAAGACCTGAGGAGGCGCCAAAGAATCATCAATGAGTAAGAAGGCCTGGCTGGTATCTGGCCTCTGGGACGATTAGTTGTTAAGAGTTTTGAGAGTTCATTGGTACTTGGAAAGGAACCATGTGCCTGGTGTGATCCAAACCAGGTGTGATAATTTCTTTACAATTTTTATGCATTTAATTGTGTACGTGTGTACTGCATATCATAGCATGTGTGTGGAGGTCAGAGGACAATTTATGAGAATTGCATTTCTCCTTCCATCATCTGGGTTCTAACTTTATCATCAGGCTTGATGGCAAACACCTTTACTGGCTAAGTCATTTTGCTGACTCTCAAACATAATTTCTATAATATGGAAAGAAGCAGTTGAGGGATGGAAGATAAATTGCATAAGCTGGAAGGAGTGAAAATGGCCCATCATGATAAGAAAGCACATCATTGAACTAGGGGAAGTTAGGGGTCACTGCTGGGTCCCTGGATTGAAAATTCTTCTGTCTGTGGAGAGGAAAAAGCTGGGGTGAGCTGAAGGTAAAATGGTAATACCTGTGAGTCTCAGCAAGCAGTATTTCAGATCAGAAGGGTGAAGAATGAAGAAACTGGCAGCCAGACCTCCAGGGACCTCTCTCCTAAATCCAGTGTCTCCACAGACTGAAGAAGGCGCAATGGGGCAGCTCTGAGGCTACATCTGAGTTCCCAGTGTTTGAAGGAGGCTGTGGATTCCTCAGCACTACTGAAAACCTTGGTGTGGAAGAAGAGGAGGCAGCCTGTCCACAGGAAGAGAGTTATTTTGACACTCCCAGGGATCAGGTATGATTGGAGAGGAACTTGATAGGATTAGTTAGGGTGAAAGGTGATGTCAACTCATAATCTCAAATAGGGAGGCAGCAGAAGCCAAGAACCAAGTTGGGTAGCTGGATTTAAGAACAAAAAGTGGTCGAGAACCCGAGTTTTTTTTTTTTTGGGGGGGGGTGCCTGGATTTGGCAGTTAAGAAGTCTGAAGACAAACCTGTTTTTCCATTCTTGCCTTCCCCTCCTCTCAATTTCTCTCATCTACAGCTGCTTTGGTCTCCCTGGACTCCCTTAGGCCAAGAGGAGACATATGCCTCTGGGCGGCTAAGCTCTCTGCCCTACAGTACTGTCATAGCCAGGAGGAACCCCACGTACAATCCCCAGAGGATGGAGTTGGAGTCTGAGGAGTAGTGGGAAATCATCCATGCCCAATCTGCAGGACCCAAGACCAATTCAAACACGAGACTCTCCTCATTGCTGGCATCAAGGCGGTCGTTTCCCTCTCCTAACCCTAACTGTTGTTCCCACGGCACAGGCATTTAGAGTCCACTTGAGTTCCTATCCATCAGCCCCGACCCCTGTGGATTTTCCTCTAGGCCAGACCCTGGTCTTGTGTTCTTTCGGTTTTGTTTTTTTATTTTATTTTATTTTATTTTATCGTATTTTAGGTTTTTCGAGACCTAAAAAAAACCCTTTAGGTTTTTCTGTTGTAATTTGTTCTGTTATTAAACAGTCCAGAGTAGCCTTGCTTCTGTTCAGTGATGAAGGGGAAATGGAAAGGAGGACTCCTTTGATTTTCTTGAGGACCCAGTTACAATGAAGTCAAGCTAGGTCTCCAAATTTGACGAGTCTCTCCTGAAGTCAGAAGAGTTCTGCCCAGATCCAGCATTCTCCTCCTCCCGGGCTCTGGTCCTGGACCTCTGCCCACGCCCCATCCTCCTGCGCCCACAGTCACGTCAGTCGGCCTAGCTTCCGCCTCCGGATCCCGGTCCCTCAGCGCTATGGCCTCTTTAGGGACTGTCCAGCAGGTGTCTCGTGGACCGGCCAGAACCCCAACAGTGCTGACCCCAGGTTCCCTTCTCGACCCCGTTCCCTTAATTGGGAGGCCCCGCCCCGTGCGCACTGACGTCGAACGCCGCTGTCTGCCGGCGCTAGGGGGGGTCGGTTTGGGGTAGAATGGCCGCTGCCTCCGTCACCCGCGGGACCCCGGGAGGTAAGAGCCAGGGCCTCTCGCCCGCCTCTCCGCCCCCGCGCCAGGGGGCGCAGCTCCACACGGTCCGGGTGTGGAGCGCGGCACCAGGGACCACCGTCCCTCCTCCCTGTTCGCCCCCACCTCTCCGCTTCCGTCCTCCTTCCCCGCGCCAGGGGGCGCCGCTAGGCGCAGGGCCCCATCACGGACCTGTGAGTGCGGGGACTGTCCCCCGACCCCCTGCATCGTGCTCCCGCCCTGCCCCTTGCCAGCCAGGTGTTCACGAACTCTGCTCAGCTGCTTCTCCAGAACATCCGGGTTTGCAGGCGGGTGGACCCCTCCCACCTCGGAGGTTCTCCCAGGACCCCCCCGCCCCCTTTTGGGGGAGCAACCCACCCCCAGATCCTGGCGTGTCAGTCCTGAACCACCCTCGGGCCTGCAGTCTCATCCCTCTCCTCTGCGCTCTGGCAAGCTGCCTAGCCAGGGCTGCGCACCTGCACCCTGGGTGGACTCCTCACCAACCCTAGCTTCACTGCATATCTCCCATCCCGAATGGGCTTCCGCCCACTCTCCATCCCTGGACACCTGGCAGAGCCCGCGCTGAGAGCCACCTCCAGCTCCCATCTGTTCTCTAAGAGGGTGGAGGCTCAGGCTGAAGCCAGAGCAGTAGAGGGGATATGGTAGGCTGGAAGCCAGAGAAGACGCAGTGGTTGGGGAGATAGGAGTGTTGGGGTGAAGTGAAATGCTAACTGCAAAGGGAGGCTGGGATGTCCCTCCTGGAAGCTTGGTCCAACATGTCTATTTCAAATTCTCCCAGGACCTGACCAACCTGAGAGAGAGAGTTGGTAAGGTCAGTTATCAGATCTGCCCTTCCCCTTAGAAAACAATCAAATAGAGAAGGAACTTGGGGTGTGTCTTCTAAGGCCCGGCTTGTCCCCAGACTTAGATCTGCTTTCTGCTAGCATCCAGGTTGTCTGGCTAAGCCATCCTCCAGGGACTAGAGCTCCAGCTCCACGACTGGCCCACCCTTAGCCCCAGCCTTACTCTTTACTCTCCCTGGGGAAAAAGATCTAAAAACTGACCTCACTACTCCCTCCTTCAAGTTGGTCAGGGCCTGAGAGAATCTGGGTTAGACACGCAGGACCCAACTTCCTGCCCTGGGGGATGTTCTGACATAGTCCGCCTCCCCCACTCTTCCCTTTCTTCCTGATCACTCTGTTCTGTCTTGTCTCCCCACTCATGTTGGTTCCTGGCACTATGTGTAGGTTCTCTTTCTTCTCTATTTTGTGGTTCTGCTGTCACATTCTAGTCCAACCTTTTTTCATCTTTCCCAGATATCAGGACTGAGTTCTATAACCCCTTACCCCACCTCAAGCTCCTCATCTTGGATTAATATGGGGGCTTCTTCCATGACCTTGTTCTCTCCTTTCCCAGCACAGACTCCCCCTCCCCCCGGCCCCTCAGGCCGGGGGTGACCTTGCCCCCTGGAACCCTCACCATGAATACCAAGGACACCACTGAGGTTGCTGGTGAGTTCACAAAACAGGTTCCCAGTTTGGGCATAGTCTTCTGTTCTCCTGCTGTCTGGCCCTCTGGTTCTTACTCCTCTCCTCTCTTGTCCTAGTTGCAGTTTTCCCCAGTGCTCTAGGTTATATTTGGACCCTTTCCTCTGGAGTGCCTCTAACAAAGTCCTCCCTTTGGTTCCGTCTAGAGAACAGCCATCACCTGAAGATCTTCCTCCCCAAGAAACTTCTGGAGTGTCTTCCTCGATGCCCACTGCTGCCTCCAGAGCGGCTTCGATGGAATACAAATGAGGTTTTCTAGGGAGCATGGGGGATTAGGACCCAGGAAGGCCTAGGGGGCTAGAGGAGGGTGAGTGGGACCTTCCTATGTCTGTGGACACTCACTGCCAAGCACTGCTTAGGTTTTTTGAGGAATCAGAATTACAAAGACTTAGACCTTATAGGAGTCCATTTCTCTTTGGTATAATCTATCCATATAAAAACAACAGCTTAGTATTTCTTCATATTGAGGACCATGCTGTGCATCTCACCTGTGTTATCTCATATCATTACAGATGTTAATAAATCGCCTTGTCTCTCTTTCCCCAGTACTAGGATTACAGACACCAGGGATGCACAGCTGTACCCAGCTTTTTATGTGGGTGCTGGGGATATGAATTTATGTTCACACTTGTACAGCAAATACTTTACCGATTGAATCATTTCCCCAGCCCCAAGTTGGCCTTTTTGAGACAGGGTCTCATGTGGCCTGGAGCTCCTGATCCTCCTGCCTCAGATTCTGAGTGCTGAATGCTAGGATTACAGGTGTTACACACTTTATGTATTTTGTATGCATACTGTCTTGTATATAGTTGGTGGTTGATGATTATTGATTCAGTATTAGAATTGTCTGTAAAGCTTTGGCAGGGTAGCTCATATCCATAATCCTAGCACTCAGAAGGCAGAGGCAAGAGGATCACCACACACTTGTGGCCAACCTGGTCTACATATGGAGTATGAGGCTGACCAAAGTTATGTAATGAGACTGTGTACTGTCAATAAAAATGGGTGTGTTTGCCTACGGTTATTGTAAGTGCCATACAGTCTTCAGGAAGTTCAGAGAAGCAACATGGCTTCACAGAGCCTCTGGGAAGCATATAAAATATTTGGAATTTTTGAATATAAAGAGGCAACCATAGAGTACTTTAGGCATTTAGGGTACTAATGTGAAGAATGTGATCGTTGGAGGTATGTTCAGGAAAGAATCAGTGAGCCCATCTGGCAGGACTAGTGGGTTGAATTTGAGTAAATAGTAGGAATAATAGTTTGATACTTTGTCTGAAAGCTTTGGAGTTTAGACAGCTAGCCTGGAATTCTTGTTAGTGTCAAACCATTGGCATTTCTCATAAAGGGTCACAGAGTAAGTACCTAATATGAACAAATAATATTTACTTGAAGCTGGCCATATGGTGTAGGCTCCAGTAAGGAGAGAGAAATAAGAGGTTAGGTTGGTTTTTTTCCTCTTGGTACTTGAACCTGGGGCCTTCTGTTATGGAACTACATCCTCATATTGATCACCATGCTGCGCATCTGACCTGTGTTATATCATTACAGATGTTAATGAACCATCTTGTCTCTCTTTCCCAGCCCAAGGTTAGCTTTCATCTGAGATAGACCTGCTGTTCTTGAGAGGGCTGTGAGACCTTGCTGGGTCCAGATACCCTGAAGAATCTTATACTAGTGCCATACTTTAGCAAAGGTCCTGAGACAGTGATCAAGTGGGGGATACCTACCCAAGTGCTTTTTCTTCTTCTACAGGAGATTGCATCCTACCTGATCACCTTTGAGAAACACGATGAGTGGCTGTCTTGTGCCCCAAAGACAAGGTGAGAAAGTTCTCCAATTTGAGGAGTAACAGGAATCCTGGACTGTCTTCACAAAACTCAACACTCCCCTCCCTCCCACTCCAGACCGCAGAATGGCTCCATTATCCTCTATAATCGTAAGAAGGTGAAATACCGGAAGGATGGTTACCTTTGGAAGAAGCGGAAGGATGGGAAGACCACCCGAGAGGACCACATGAAACTCAAGGTCCAGGGCATGGAGGTAAGCACATCAGACATCCACATACTCCAGCCTGGCAGGGTTTGAGGACATTGTCAATCTCTCCCTCAGTCAGCCTTCTCTCCTCACTCTGGATAGCTGACTGATTGCTGACCTCACTCTCAGCTTCCCGTTTACCCTCTGTGACCAAGCTTTATGGCACTGATGTGCAGTCCCCTCACTTCCCTTGCAGTTCCCTCAGGGATCCATGTTATGATGTTCTAAACACAGGCTTCTCTTCCCAAAGCATTATTCTTCTGCACTTCCTCTCTGCCCTTATCTCAATCTTTCTTTCCCATATCTCAAATTGGGCCCTTTTTGTAAGACCCCCAGCTCCTCTGTTCCCTCTTTCTGTCCCTCAACCATGGCTTAAGGCCTGCTGGAATTTGGAAGGGCTGGGAAGAAGATGGGGGCTGGGAGAGGGCTGAAGAGGAACTGGTGGAAAGATTGGGATTCCTGCAAAGGGACTGAACAGAGGAAGAGTTGGGGAGCAGACTAGCCCTCCCCCCACCCCAGCCTGTCTCCTGGCAGTGTCTCTATGGCTGCTACGTTCACTCTTCCATCGTCCCCACATTCCATCGGCGCTGCTACTGGCTGCTCCAGGTAAGAACTGAGAACCCAGGGGGCCAGATTTCTGGCTCTTTGAGGAACATGGGGTCTGAAAAGATGAAGTGGAATAGGTTCTGAGTGGGAAAAGCAGAAAGGGGATTAGGGATAGAACATCCTAGAAATTGAGGGTTACTAGAAATGGGGATGATGCTCAGAAGAAAGTTAAGACTAGGAAGCTAAACCCCTGGGTCCCCCATGGATACCACATGGCTCTGTGTTTGTGCTCTCAGAACCCTGACATCGTCCTTGTACACTACCTGAACGTCCCAGCCCTGGAGGACTGTGGAAAGGGCTGTAGCCCCATCTTTTGTTCCATCAGTAGCGACCGGCGAGAGTGGCTGAAGTGGTCCCGTGAGGAGCTATTGGGACAGCTAAAGCCCATGTGTAAGGAGCATGCATGGATCAAGCACTGAGGGAGAGGGAGAGTGGAGCTTCCCCAAAGCACTAGGGTTCTATGCCCAAACCCTTTGGGTAACTATTTCTCTCTAAGCCAGTAGGATACTTTCCTATTGGGATACTAGATATTGAGACTAAGATGTGGAATATGGAGAGGGGAGTAAAAGATAGCTGTGAGCTGTATGTCTGGGCAGTTTTAAGTTAAACCCGTCAGGAGTTTGGAGGAGCCATCAAGGGACTTTGGAAGTCTCAGCAGTGTTTCCTCCAAATCTCCTATAGTTCATGGCATCAAGTGGAGCTGTGGGAATGGATCAGAGGAATTCTCTGTGGAACAGCTGGTGCAACAGATCTTGGACACCCACCCAACCAAGCCAGCACCCAGAACCCATGCTTGTCTCTGCAGTGGGGGCCTTGGTAAGTGACCCCTGATTCTGAAGCTTTTTTTCCATTTAGACACACTGCTTAATATCGGCCTTGCTTGAATTTGCATGCTAATTTACAAGACTTTGCATGTTCAGGAAGTTGAACCAGATGAGCAAAGACCTTCCTATCTGGCAGCACTGGCCCTAGAAATTTATACACTGTACTGGGGGCGGTCCATAACTCTTCTGCCTGTTGCTTTTAGTAATTCCTGCTTCCTACCACTCCACACTACTGATTATACCCAACCTTAGCTTTGATCCTAGTTGGTACCCCTTGGTTCTTCTTTTGTCCTTTGCTCTACCTTTACCTGCTGCTACTGCCTCCAGCCAGGACTCCTCCCCTACTCTGTTCCTCCAGCCAGGACTCCTCCCCTACTCTGTTCCTCTAGTCCTGTTTATTTTAAGGACAAATTATCCAGATGGGGAGACTACCTTCTGATGCCTCCCAGTGGTCATAATCAGTATTGCACTGTGGGTTTACTTACTGGGGTGGGGGAGCATTTCCAGGAAGAGCCTGCTGGAAAAGAATGTCTTATCCCTTCTCCCTACTCCTCTCCATTCCAGGTTCTGGGAGTCTTACCCACAAATGCAGTAGCACGAAACACCGCATCATCTCTCCCAAAGTGGAGCCCCGAGCTTTAACCCTGGCTTCTATATCCCACTCCCAGCCCCCTGAACCTCCACCTCTGATAGCTCCACTTCCTCCAGAGCTCCCCAAGGCACATACCTCCCCGTCTTCCTCTTCTTCCTCTTCCTCCTCCTCCTCCTCCTCAGGGTTTGCAGAACCCCTAGAAATCAGACCTAGCCCTCCTACCTCTCGAGGGGGTTCATCAAGAGGAGGGACCGCCATCCTCCTCCTAACAGGACTAGAGCCACGTGCTAGAGGCCTCACACCCACAAGGCACTTGGCTCCCCAGGCTGAACCTAGACCTTCTGTGAGCTTGGCTGTGGTTGTAGGTTCTGAGCCTTCTGCCCCACCAGCTCCTCCCAGCCCTGCCTTTGACCCTGATCGTTTTCTCAACAGCCCCCAAAGGGGCCAGACATATGGAGGGGGCCAAGGGGTAAACCCAGACTTCCCTGAGGCAGAGGGCACTCATACTCCCTGTCCTGCCCTGGAACCTGCTGCTGCCCTGGAGCCCCAGGCAGCTGCTCGTGGTCTCCCTCCACAGCCAGGAGCAAGTGGGAGAAGAGGAAACCAATTCTTTATCCAAGATGATGACAGTGGGGAGGAACTCAAGGGGCAGGGAGCTGTGCCACCTGCACCCTCACCCCCTCCTTCATCCCCATCCTCACCTGCCCCCTTGCAGCCATCAGGCAGGGTAACAAGAGGGGAAGCCTTGTTTGGAGGCTCTGGTGGTACCAGTGAGCTAGAGCCCTTCAGTCTTTCATCATTCCCAGACCTTATGGGAGAACTCATCAGTGATGAAGCTCCAAGCATCCCGGCCCCAACCCCCCAGCTCTCTCCTGCTGTTAATACCATCACAGACTTCTCCCCAGAGTGGTCCTACCCAGAGGTGAGTCTCAGGTTTTTCTCCAAATTTTTTTTCTTATTTTTCAAAATGAATTTTATTTACCCACTTTTTCTCAGTTTTCATGGCTTTTGTTTGTTTTTAACATTAGGAATCAAATCCAGCTTGTTAGGCATATGTTGTACCATTAAGTGATTCTATCAAGTTCTTCATCCTCCTGTTTCTCCTCCTAACCTTTACTTTTATGTAACCTATAGCTTTTCTTCTATTTCCACAGTCCTTATCCATGTACCCTTTCTCCGTTTCCTCCTTCCATGTATTATTGTGGTTTTGAGAGCTCCTTCAGGGACCTCATTCTCTTGGTGACTGATTTAAGGGGAAGGATGCAGGGACCATTAATCCTAGAGAAAGTAAATATATATACAATGAGATGTGACTTCAGACTCTGGGCAGCAGTGGAGAAGTTCTACTTTGAGAGGGAAAGGGGGAACTGCAGTGGGGTGCAGCAGCCTAATAGCACAACTTCCTGTGACAGTTGTATGATACTCTTGGGGAGCTCCTGAGTTCTGCTTCCTGGTAGATTCAGAATATTCTAATAAAGGGCTGAGGGTGTAGCTCAGTGGCAGAACATTTGCCTAGCATACACTGGCATAGACCTCAACACTCGGGAAAGATTTCTTACTGGGCATGGTGGTGCACACAAATCCCAGTACTCCAGAGACAGAAGCTAGATGATCAGGAATTCAAGGCCATCTTTGGCTACATAATAAGTTTGAGGCCAGCCTAAACTACATGAGATCCTTTTATTTAAAAAAAAGAAAGGAAGGAAGGAAGGAAGAAAAAGTTCTGATGAGATAAATAACTGCTTGGCAGAAAGGTTGGGTCCTGTTTATCACTGAACCCCTAGACTCTAGCACAGAGCCTACTATACAGTAGTAATTTCTAAGGATCTAAATAAATGACTGAAAAAACCCAACTCCAGTCATGTGGCTGTCTGACTTCTGTCTGCAGGGTGGGGTCAAGGTGCTCATCACAGGCCCGTGGACGGAGGCCGCAGAGCATTACTCCTGTGTCTTTGATCACATCGCAGTGCCAGCCTCACTTGTCCAGCCTGGTGTCTTACGCTGCTACTGTCCTGGTATGGAGATTGGGAGCAATAGGGGAAGGGGCTGCCATTATGGACAGTGAAGATGGGTGAGGACCTCCAGGCTTCCAGGAAGCACTGGAAACATTGTTTGAGGGCACAAAGACCTCTTCCAGCCCTGAGGATGAGTGCCCAGTTCCCCCAGCAGACAGAAGAGCTTGGCCTTCTTGTCAGCAAATCTAGGATCTGGTCTAAGAAATCTATTTGTTAGCTAACCAATGATCTTAGCTAATTCTATACTTTCTTTTGTTATCGGTCTCCCCTTGTCTAAGGTTAAGCATTTGACCAAAGAGATCTCTAAAGTCCATGCTGTCTCTGCTGTCTCTGTAGCTTAATTGGAGCCAGGGTCTTACACCAATTGGGGGAGAAAGCTCACCAACCATATGTACTTATTTAATTAAGTAAAATTAAATTGTTTTTAATGGTCAGACACACTGACCATATTTCAAGTGCTCAACTACCACACATTCTAGTGCTCCCATGTTGAGTAGTTTAGGTGTAGAAATTCCCAACACTGTAGAAAGTTCTTCTGGACAGCACTGGTCTAGACTGACTTTGTGCTTTTGCACCACCCTTCCCTGCAGCCTGGCCCTCAGCAGTCGTCCTCCTGTGGGACTCAGGTTGGCAGTGTTGTTGTTTAGGAGCATGTTTTCTCCTAATCCCCATAGCCCCAATCGTAAAAGGGATGAGAGGATAAGACCAGAGAAACTGGGAATTGGAGAAAAGTCTCAGGCCCTGGTCCTAAGGTTGAGGCCTGACAGCTTTATCCTCCGGGTAGTAGACATTGAGATGCTGGATACAGCTCTTCCTTCTTACTGGACACTGCTGGTGAAAAGACAGCTTCCCTTTCTGCATTTCAGTAAGAGTTCAGACCTCTGAACTCCGGTCTAAAGGATTAAAGGAATTAACCACCATCCTATTTGCTGAGCAACACCCTTAATCTGAGAGTCAACAGCCAATAATTCTCTGGTCGATAGAAGGTATTAAGTTCTTGAATAAATAGTTTCCCTTCCCTATTAGTGTAAAGTCTACATACTGAAGCTAGGGGTCTTGGCCCACAAGGGAACAGGAGAAATGGAATAATCATCACTGACTCTAACACACCAAAGGAGCCAGGGAAAGAGCCCTTCTTCCTGACCTGTTCTCCCCAGCCCACGAGGTAGGGCTGGTGTCTTTGCAGGTGGCAGGGCGGGAGGGGCCCCTCTCTGCCTCAGTGCTCTTTGAGTATCGAGCCCGCCGATTCCTGTCTCTGCCTAGTACACAGCTTGACTGGTTGTCACTGGATGGTAAGTACTGAGCCCTTTGACCCAGGTCTTAGGGATGACATGTTTGAATATGACATGCTTCGTAGAGCTCTCAGGGGCACCATTCAAGAACCCAATATACTACTGTTCCCTTTGGTCATGTGTGTGTGTGTTTTTGTTGTTAGTATTTTTGAGCAAGGGTCTTGCTGTGTAGCCCTGGTTGACTTGGAACTTCTTTGTAGACCAAGCTGGCCTAAAACTTGCTGCCATCCTCTTGCCCCTGCCTCCCAGAGTGCTAGAATTTATGGGCATGTGCCACCATGCTCAGCTCCATTGGTCATTTTTTAATGTGGTAGCAAACTGTCCTCATTTATGTGAATCTTGGAGCCAGCTTTATTACTATTTTTAAAATATGTAAGAGTGATTTTCCTGCATATGTGTCTGTGTACCATGCCTGTGCCTGGTGACCACAGAGGCCAGAAGAGAGCATCGTATCACCCGGAACTAGAGTTAACACCCATTGTAAGCTGCCATGTGGCTGCTGGGAATCAAACAGAGACCTCTGGAAGAGAACCCAGTGTACTTAACCTTGAGTCCTCTCTCCAGCCCACTTTTTTGTTTTTTGACATGGTTCTCCTATAGTCTAGGTCATCCTCAAACTCAATGTATACTCTTGAATTCCTGGATCCCTCTGCTTCTACCTCACTATAGTCCTCAAGTTCTTTGCCGGGGGAGGGGGGGGGGGGGGTGGGGAGGGGCGGTGGTTAACCTAGAAAGAGACCTTAGAGTCCTTCAGCCCAGCATGGAGGACAAAGGTAGTGTCTGGAGCAAGAACTCAGGGAATATTCTGTTTAGGAAAAGGCTGGAGAAGGACATGCCAATATGTGGCTTGGTTAGCTGAGGACTGGACGGGCACTGGGGAATTCCTGCCACCTCTGTCTTGGAGGAAACAGCCTTGGTTCCTGGTTCTAATCTGTGGGTGATATAAAGAGCCCTAGTTAAAGAGCTTAGTCCTCCTGGTGAGTTCTATTTAGATGAATGGGTGAGGAGAACACTGTTTAGGGGAAGAGAATTCTGTATCATCCCATTCTTCATCCCACAGATCTTGGGTACAACCACTAGTAGTGTTCTAGCATCATCCAGACCCTGTCCATTTAACCTCCCATGTCCACCCCAACAGACAGCCAGTTCCGGATGTCCATCCTGGAGCGGCTGGAGCAGATGGAGAAGCGGATGGCAGAGATTGCAGCAGCTGGGCAGGCACCTGGTCAAGGTCCAGAGGCTCCTCCAATTCAGGTGCTTCTTTCTACAGTGGGGAACAGAGGATTTCCATAAGGAGAGTGGGTCTAGTATATGACTCTCCTCACTCACCTGTCCCCAGCCCCATCAGCCAGCATTCCTCTTTGCTACCAACTCTGCCTCTACCAACCTCTTTGCCACTACTTTGTGGCAAGAGTGGCCATTCTGAGAGTGGAGGTGATGGTGAGGGTGGGGGTTGGATCAGGAATGTTGGGCCTAAGTGCTCTATGGATTCGGAGTCTCTGAAGGAAAGGGGGTTAGGGAAGGGTTTAGAGAAGATTCAGGCTCCTGAAGGAGAAAAACATATGTGGACATGGTACTAGTCAGAGCTAGTGTGGAAGCACAACATGGGCAGAGGTGTGTGAGGTCACCTCCAAAAGAGATAAAAGTGAGCCGAGGGGTCAGGGGATAGTGAGGCCACATAGGCCACATAGAACCAGTAAGCTGTCAATGGTAGTGAGAATGTGGAGTGCAAAGTATGTACGTGTGTGAGAGAACCAAAAGCTGAAGCTGGGAAGATAACATGCAGGACCAAATTCCCAAGTCTCTGCATATGGGTGTGTGTGCTGCAGGATGAAGGCCAGGGCCCTGGTTTCGAGGCACGAGTAGTGGTCTTGGTAGAGAGCATGATCCCACGTTCCACCTGGAGGGGTCCTGAACGTCTGATCCATGGAAGCCCCTTCCGGGGCATGAGCCTTCTGCATCTGGCTGCTGCCCAGGGCTACGCTCGACTCATTGAGACTCTGAGCCAGTGGCGGTGAGCAGGGTCAGCCCGGGGGAGTGTCACTATGGGAAAGCATGGGCTGAGGGAAGACTTCTTACTTTGTCCCATTTTTTTCCCCCTGACTGGGCTTTGTTGTTGTCTCAAAACTCTAGGAGTGTGGAAACCGGAAACTTGGACTTAGAGCAAGAGGTTGACCCGCTCAATGTGGACCATTTCTCTTGCACCCCTTTGGTGAGAATGTTGTCTCCCAAGTTCCCTCAGGGCAATAAGCAATGGAAATGGATGATTCGAAGGAATGATCCCTTGAGGAATGCAGGGAAATACTAGGGTGGTTCAGGGCATGAGGACTGGCTACCTGGGGAAGGACAGGCCTCACCTCTACCTCATTTTCTTCTCCTTAGATGTGGGCCTGTGCTCTGGGACACCTAGAGGCCGCTGTGCTCCTTTTCTGTTGGAACAGACAAGCTCTGAGCATTCCCGACTCTCTGGGCCGTCTACCCCTATCTGTGGCTCACTCTCGGGGTCATGTGCGCCTTGCCCGATGCCTTGAGGAACTGCAGAGACAGGAGCCTTCAGTTGAGCCCCTACTTGCTCTATCTCCACCCTCCTCTAGCCCAGACACTGGTGAGAACTGGCTTTGGGTCTCTCTAGAGCAGTGCTTCTCAACCTTGCTAATGCTGTGACCCTTTAACACAGTTCCTCATGTTGTGGTGACCCCCAAACATAAAATTATTTTCATTGCTACTTCATAATTGTAACATTGCTATTGTTATGAATCATAATCTAAATATCTGATATGCAGATGGTCTTAGGCAACCCTGTGAAAGGGTTGTTTCACCCACGAAGGGGTTGCAACCCATGGGTTGAGAACTGGTTTTAAAGGCATATGGTAAAAAATGTCCAGAACAAAGCCCAAGGGTGGGAGACAGTGAGACAGGCAGGGATGGGAGATAACAGGACCAAGAACAGGCAGGGAAATTGAGATGAGCTGAGATAAGAGATTTGAGAATAGCCTGCAGCTCCTGCTGTCCTTACTCATCTCTCCCTCCTCACAGGTCTGAGCAGTGTCTCTTCACCCTCAGAGCTGTCAGATGGCACCTTCTCTGTCACATCAGCCTACTCAAGTGCCCCAGATGGCAGCCCTCCCCCTGCTCCTCTGCTGGCCTCTGAAATTACTATGGAGGTGACCCCAGGCCAGCTTTCTTCTGGTGCCCCAGAGACACCCTTACTCCTCATGGACTACGAAGCCACTAACTCCAAAGAGTCTGTTCCCTCCCTTGCTGGCCTCCCACTAGCCCAGGATGATGGGGCTGTTCCAGAGGATGCTGACAGCCCACCAGCTGTGGATGTGATCCCGGTACTGTTTATGTGGATGGGATTGGATTCATAAAAGCTAGGAATGAACCAAGGTGTACAGGTGGGGTGACACAGATTTCCATGAAGCAGAATCAGCCTGCCTTCAGTTTTGGAAGAAAGACCATTCACTATTTGGGTATAGGCACAGGACCCCTTTGCTTAGCCCCTTTCAGACTTTGACGCAGCAGTCATGAGGCAGGAGAGGTTAAGAATTCTGAGGAGTATCTTCATTCAAAACTGTACTGTTGTGATTACCTGTCATCCACAAAGGGAAAGTTTCTTTTTTGTTTGTTTTTTATCGTTTTTGAGACAGAGTCTCACTATGTAGCTCTGGCTGTCCTGGAACTTACTATGTAGACCAAGCTGGCCTTGAACTCAGAGATCTACCTGCTTCAGCCTCCTGAGTGCTGGGATTAAGGGTGTGAATCACTATGCTTGGCTGAGGGCAAAGTATTTAAGAAACCAGGTATGGAAGGCAGCTGGGAAGTGTGTCTGAGTAGAGACTGGCAAGACGCAAACACCTAACAATAATCTAGGGTAGGAATCAAGCTTGCCTACAGTAAAAGTTAAAGAAGCTATTATGTGGACATACCTGCTTTAGAAAGTCTGAGTAATTAGGAAGCAGTTTAAGTACAAAACAAAAAACAAAAACAAAAACAAAAAAAACAAAACAAAACTGCATCTCAGGAGGCAGGGCCAGGAGGATCCTTGGGAGTTCCAGGCCAGCCTGGTCTACATAGTGAGAGTTCCAGGACAACCAGAGCTACATAGTGAGACCCTATTTTCAAACAAACAAAAACCTCCACAAGGGTAGCATCATAGAGTTTGGCCAAGTGGGAAGTGCTATAGGCCTCACAGCTAGCCTTTCACCAGAGTGTTACGTGGTCAGTAAGCCCTGAACTGGTTCTTGGAGACCTGAAGCAAGTAGAATGATAAGCTTGGGGTGGGCCTGTGGATGTATGTTGGTTGGGTGGCATGGAGCCAGGTCCAAGTGGGACAGTGGGCAGTCTGGAAGGGCTTTAAGATCTTCATCCTTCCTTTTCTGTGTTCTCCACAACATAACAGCACAGAGAGCTGTGTCCCTCAGAGGGATCAGCAAGAATGAATAAATGAGGAATTTTAGTCCAGAATCAGTGACTGGAAGCAGTTCCTGAGGCCTGTGCCTAGTGGTATCTAGAAGGAAGAAGATAAGGGAGTGGGGCTTACAGCTACAGCTTTGGCTGTGCTGGAACAGCACTAGTTAGGGCCCCACAGGTTCATGCATCTCCCTTCATCTAGGTGGACATGATCTCACTAGCCAAGCAGATCATCGAAGCCACACCAGAGCGGATTAAACAAGAGGACTTCTCAGGGTTACCTGAAGCTGGAGCCTCACCAAAGGAACGGACAGGCGCTGTGGGGCTCAGTGAGACCATGTCCTGGCTAGCCAGTTACCTGGAGAACGTGGACCATTTCCCCAGCTCATCCCCTCCTAGGTGACTAGCTCAGAACAAAACCTCCAGATTCTTTTTCAGAGAAAGATGGGAGGGAGGAAGCAGGCTTTCTTACAGCCAAAGCACCATTCTGACCCTGGGTGTTTGAGAAGGGACCTGACCTGGCTGATGAATTCTGGAGCAACTTTTTCCAGACTTTGTTGCTGAAAATCATCCTCAATAGACACCTCTAGCTGGGATAAGAAGGGTGTGAGATGCTTCATGATACCCTTCTCCTTATTCCCCACAGTGAACTGCCCTTTGAGCGAGGCCGCCTAGCTATCCCTTCAGCACCTTCCTGGGCAGAGTTCCTCTCCGCATCTACCAGTGGCAAGATGGAAAGTGACTTTGCCCTGCTGACACTCTCAGATCATGAGCAGCGGGAACTATATGAGGCAGCACGAGTCATCCAGACAGCTTTCCGAAAGTACAAGGTCAGAGAGCCTAGGGTCTCAGGATACATTAGTCTCAAGCCAGGGAAGATTATGGGCTCCCAGTGCTTTTGGAGAAAGAGCACTCATCTTAATAGGCCTTAAATGGGAAAAAGAAAGAATGGGGGGGGTATACTTGCTTCCAAGCCTGACAACCTAACTTTGATCCCTAGAATTCATAGTGGAAGAAGAGAACTGGCTCCTCCAAGTTGTCCTCTGATGTCCACATACAGGCATGCCCATATACACACACAAAATAAGTAAATGTAAACAAATAAAATAAAATTGAAGGGACTTCTGGAGGAACAGGGAGGTCCGAAGACTACAAGGTGGGGCAGTGAGATGCTGGAGGAACAAGGAGGTCCGAAGACTACAAGGTAGGGCAGTGAGATGCTGAGACCTCATTCTCTTCCCTTAGGGCCGGAGGCTGAAGGAGCAGCAGGAGGTAGCTGCAGCTGTGATCCAGCGTTGTTATCGGAAGTACAAGCAGGTTAGAGCCTTTTCTCAAAAGTATACCAACACACATCCACCCAACCTACCCAAGTCCCCATGCTATGAGAGCCCTAACTTCCCCTCTCTCTCCACAAGCTGACCTGGATTGCACTTAAGGTATTAGACATGAGGTCTGGGTGTGAGTTGTCTGATTCAGCTGTCCGTGAGTGTGGGTTAGAGAGAGGGATCTACATCAACCTAACTTAAGGGTGACCTTCAAGGGTTTGGATTTCTGTCCCTCCATTTCAGCTCCTGTCCCCTCTCCTTCCCTGCAGTTTGCACTCTATAAGAAAATGACTCAGGCGGCCATCCTGATTCAGAGCAAGTTCCGAAGCTACTATGAACAGAAACGGTTTCAGCAGAGCCGCCGAGCAGCAGTGCTTATCCAGCAGCACTACCGGTCCTACCGCCGCAGGCCCGGTCCTCCGCTCCGGCCCTCAGGCCCCTTGCCTGCCCGAAATAAGTAAGGACCATCCCCTCCCGCCCCACTGCAGACCTCTACTTGTCCCTTTGATAAAGCCCACTCCCTGTTCTCTTCCTGCCTTCCTTTCCCAACAATGGTGCTGAGGTGGGGACGGGGGATGCCTGAGTTCTTGAGGTCTCTCTTTTCCACCAGGGGCTCCTTTCTCACCAAGAAGCAGGACCAGGCAGCCCGGAAAATAATGAGGTTCCTGCGGCGCTGCCGACACAGGTTCTAATCCCTTACCTCGATGGGTCTCTGCCCTGCCACCTTTTCTGATCCACGTCTCCTGACTGCTCTCTGTCTCTCCACAGGATGAGGGAATTGAAGCAGAACCAGGAGCTGGAAGGGCTGCCTCAGCCAGGACTGGCCACCTGACCTCTCCACCGCCTTTCTCCACACACACCCCCGCCCCCGCCCCCACTGGCTGTCTTAACAAGGAGAAAGCTTTCGGGACAAGGGGAGCCCCCTGTCGGCAGCTTTTTCCCCTTGACCCTTTTGAGAGCCCTTCGTAGAAACCCCCGCCCCTTTCCGCAGCCTCACTCCTACACTTCCCTCTCTCCTGGTCGTGCCTCCTTGGTCCCTGGCTCCAGAAGACCCAAGCCCCACATATCTGCATCTTCAGCTGTGACCTACGGAGCCCTGCCTGCACCTTCTCCATAACCCCGCTCCTGCCTGCACCTGACTCGGACCTTCCTGACTTGCCTTATTTATTTGTTCGACGAGTCTCTAATGAATGTATCCGCCTCGGTCCCCACCGCTGCCTTCGCTGCGCGCGCCCTCGTGTTTCAGGGGTGACTGTGCCCCACCCTGACTCCGCATGTTTGCGTCTGTTCCTCCTTTCCTGGCCCTGTCTTCCCCCATCACCCTGACTCTGGCCACCCACTTAGGGGCCAAAGAGGAGGGGATGTACATAGGATCGCGTGGCGGAGTCCCGCTCCCGTGGGGAGGGGTTTGTACATACTGTAACATACAGAGTATAGTGAAGAATCTATTTAAGGCGCTGCTCGGCCGGGCGTCTGGTTCCCTGGCGCAGCGGGGGGCCCCGGCCGGCTCCACGAGCACTTTCTACTTGTGCATGGGCTTGGTTTATACGAATTGCCATTAAACATCTCTGCACCAGCTGGCCTCCAGCCTATGTCTGCTGAGGGTGGGGCGGGAAGATCGCCACGCAAGTCGGCGGGCCTCGGCTCGCTGCCTTAAACGGGGCGGGGCAGCACGGATTTTCCGCTTCCGACGTGTTTCCGGCCTTAAAGGCATTTCGCCCTTCCCTTTAAGACGCACCGCCCCCTCTCAGTCATTCCCAAGATGGCGGACCTACTGGGCTCCATCCTGAGCTCCATGGAGAAGCCACCCAGCCTCGGTGACCAGGAGAGTCGTCGCAAGGCCCGAGGTGAGGATCCCAAATTCACAACCGCGTAACTTCGCCCGGTTCTTGGGACCACACTCTTCCCTCTGAACAATGCCACCTCCTGCCCTAAAAGACCCCCACAGGCCGCTTCTGAGACCCTCAGAGTCCCTAAAAGGCCTGCTGGCCCGCCCGCTGTTCTTTGCAAACAATGATTGGCTACCGTAGCCTGTCTCCTGCCTCCTGTCTCTTTTTCCCATCCCGGCCTTCTGCAGTCCTTGTTTGCGATTGGCCAACCGGCCCGCCTGTCTGCTGTTGACGAGCTCTGATTAGTAGGATGCCTTTCTTCCGATTGGAGGACAGCGTATCCATCACATCGGCCCCGCGTACCTCCAGTTCTATTACGATTGGGTTTAGGGCACGCCCATCCACAGTCTATTCCTCTCTATTGGCTAGCTAAACTTAAAGTTCTCCCTCCTAAGTGTTGTTTCACCTTTCTTCTGACCTGTCTCAACCTCAGCACCTCCCATTGGTTGGCTGGATCCTATCTTTATGCCCCTCCTCCTTGAGTTAAACCCAGTCCCTCAGACATCCTTCTTCAATAGCCCTTTCCTAACTATATCCTTAAATTCCTGTGTTGCCCAACCGGATCGTGATGGTGATTGGAGGGATGAGAATGCCCAGCGGGTTCCGATTCGCCAGGGTCGGTTCCTCCACCCCCGTGCTGAATCGTTAACCCAAAAGCTCGCTGAAGTTTGGCAGCCGGGGTAGGGCGCGGTCCGAAGAGGCCTAGTCAATGTTGGCTTGCACTCTGTGTCAGGACCCTAGCGGAAGAACAGCCTTAGTGGACCCAGCTCCCAACCATCTGGGCTCTTCTGACCATGGACAAGTCTCATACCGGGCACCTACTCCTCATCTGCCCAAAGGAGGCAGGACAGGCAGGATGCTTTCAAAGTGTTCAAGGACTGTTAAATATCTGTCCCTTATTTACAAAACCTGTGGAGCCAAAGGTGCCCATCGAGGAGGTTACAGACCGTGTCTGAAATGTTAATTAATGATCACACAGAAGTCAATATCCAATTAAATGCTTTGAAAGAAATACATATGTAAGAGAAATCAATTGGGGGTCCCACACTTGTCTGAAATGAGCTGAGCACCAAAGAAAAAGTAATTCATTAAAGGGAATGAAATCTATTGAAAAGCTCTGGGAAAGCAGAGCTTAATAGGAAACAGGAGTTGGAATTACTTAATGTTCAGACGGCTGACAGACGAGTGCCCGCATCAACTGACAGAATAGGATGCTTTAGCTACTTGCCTGGGCTCTCATGTTACCATGTAGCTGAATTTGGAACCCAGCTGTGACTTTTTAGCCTATGTTCTTGAGCATAATCTTATCTCCCAAGACACAGAAAAGACTGGAAAGCCAATTTGAAAACAATGAATGGCCAAAATAGTGTAGTCAGAGAGATGAGAACCTCTAGACTGTCATGCCCTGGACCTTGAAGTATAACTGGACAGGAGGTGAACAGGATCCCTGCCCTCCAACAGATTACAGCCTGGTAGGAGAGATGGGGAGGAAAAACCAAAAACCATGTTGTTAGTATTGAATGTGCTTGGAACCCAGAGGAAGAAGTCTTGACTCGTGGTAGAAGATTGGTGTTTGAAAGAGGAGGAAAAACATTCCAACTAGAAGAAACAACGTGCAAAGGCATGACGTGACTAGGAAGAGGTTCAGTGCTGCTCTGGGTACCCCAGCGCTGTGGAAGAAGTGAGCCATGGGTTTTGAAATACCGAAAGAAAGAAGGAGCATTTCAAGCTAAGGAATAGGAGGAGGAAGAGGCATGTGCCCAAATCACAAGAGGCAGTAAACTCAGAGCATGGATGAAGACAGGCCAGATAAGAGGCCAGGTGAAAAGCTGTCTAAGGGCTGGGAATGTCGCTCAGTCAGTGGTAGAACTCTTGCTTAGCACGTAAAAGGCCTTAGAATCAATCCTCAGTATCAGATCTGTCAGTCCTAGGCTAGTGTGTGTGTGGCGGTGGGGGGGTGGGGGGGTGTCACACCAGTAAGTTTGAGGCTAGCCTGGACTCCATAGTGAGTTTCAGGTCAGCCTGGGATGTAGGGTGAGATTGAGTCTCAAAGATTGGGGGCGGGGAGGGGGGAAGGCAGGCAGGCACTGCTGTTATGGTCCAGACTGTAGCTCAGCAGCAGAGCTCATGTTTGGGTGCAAGACCCTGAGTTCGATCTTTAGCATTCTCCCCCTTCAGAAACAGTTGCATCTATCCCCTAAGGGCACAGGGGTAAATCTGGTACAAAGACAAGGTCTGAGGAAGGAGAGGAGCATTCAGTAAGAGGAGAGTTTATTAATGGCTAACTTTGGACATGTCTCCCCCAAACAAAAGGATGATGTCTTAGTTAGGGTTCCTACTGCTGTGATAAAATACCATGACTGAAAGCACTCAGTGGGCTTTCTAGCCCAAAATTCCAAATTTCTTCTATAGTACCCCCCCCCCCAAAAAAAAACAAACCCAACATGGCCAGGCCTGTCACAATACTCCACTCTCTGGTACCAATTTCTGTCTTAGAGTTTCTGTTGCTGTGATAAAACACAACTTGACCAAAAGCAATTTGGGAAGGAAAAAGTTTAGTTATTTTCTTTTCTCCCCCACCCTCCAGACAGGAATTCCCTGTGTAACTCTGGCTGTCTTGGAACTCCCTATGTAGACCAGGCTAGCCTAAAGCTAAGAGAATCACTTGTCTCTGCCTCCCTAGTGTTGGGATTGAAGGTGTGCGCCAGCACTGCCTGACAGAAAGGGTTTATTTCAGCTTACAGTTCCACATCACAGTCCTTCATCAAAAAAAAGTCAGGGCAGGAACTGAATCATTGAATAATGCTACTTACTGGCTTGTTCCTCAAGGCTTGTTAGCCTGCTTTCTTTCTTTTTTAAAATTTATTTATATTTCCCTCATACAATAGATTCCAACCACAGTTTCTCCTCCCTCCAGTCCTCCCAGCCCCCCCCCAACCCCCATCTCCCCCAGATGCACTCCCCCTCCTTTTCCCTTCATAGAAGAACAGGCTTCCTAGGGATATCAGCTGAACACGGCATAACAAGGGACAATAAGACTAGGCACAAAGCCTCATATCGAACCTGAGAGAGGCAGCCCAGTAGGAGGAAAAGGGTCCCAAGAGCAGGCAAAGAGTCAGAGGCACCCCCCACGCCCCTGTTATGGGTCTTACAAGGACACTAAACTAAATAATCTTAATGTACATGCAGGGGACCTAGTGCAGACCCATGCAGGCTGCATGATTGCCACTTCATTCTCTCTGAGCCCCCTAGGAGCCCTGCATAGTTAATTCTGTGGGCTGTGTTCTATTGGTGTCCTCAACCCCTCTGGTTAGCCTGCTTTCTTATATACCCTAGGACCTGCCAGGGGTGGCGCCACCCACATGGTGACTGGCCTTCCCACAGCAGGCATTAATCAACACGGTACCCTATAGACTTGCCTACAGCCAGTTATGGTTCCTTCCTCTCAGATAATCCTATCTTGTGTCAAAGCAACAAATACAAAACAAAACAAAAACAGGACAGATGAGAAGGATGTCAGATGAACCATTTCAGCTTTAGCTTGTCCTTAGAAGTATGTGTGTGGGGCACTAAAAAATATGGGAATTTTGCCTTTAATCAGAGCACTCAGGCCTGGTCTACATAGAGAGTCCCAGGATAGTCAAGGCTACATAGAGAGACTAAGAGAGAGAGAGAGAGAGAGAGAGAGAGAGAGAGAAGAGAGAGAGAGAGAGAGAGAGAGAGAGAAGGTTATAAAGTATAGGAAGTTAAAAGCTGGGAATGGTGACACACGCCTTTAATCCCACACTCCAAAGACAGAAGCAGGCAAATGTCTGATTTGAGGCTAGCCTGGTCTAAATGATGAGTTCCAAGCCAGCCAGGACTATATAGTGAGATGCTGTCTCCAAAATAGTAATTACGTATAGAGAGATATAAAGCTAAATCATTTCCCCTTGCCTGTAGACAATGAGTTGAAAAAACCTGAGGCTGAGGCTATTCTCACTTCCTCAGATGCCTGTAGTTCCTTTTATGCTACGGGCACTAAGTGAATTCTAATGGGCTTCCTTGTAGGGTTGGCAGGTGGGGTATGCATGACTCTAAACTTTGTTGACCCCATTACAGTGAGCTCTGGAAGGGAAAAACTGTTTCAGCCATCTTGGTAATCTGATGCTTAGCACAGAGTCAGGCTGTATTACGGAGTAAACATCAGGGGATGCTGGGTGAATCAGCAGTCATCCTCCTGTCCAAGCACAACACTTTCCAGTGGTTATCAGACATCCTGACACCTGACCAGCGCTCTAGCCATGCTTCAGCCCTGGCCTCATGCTGCCCTTTCTCACCTCTAGAGCAGGCTGCCCGCCTGAAGAAACTACAAGAGCAAGACAAGCAACAGAAAGTGGAGTTTCGTAAAAGGGTGAGAACAACTGGAGAGAGCAAAGGCACTTCTGGAAGGACTTGCAGTCAGAGTTGGAAGGCTGAGGACTTGGTTGTATTGACAGTGCTTCCAGAGAGGTGGAACTAAAAGCCAGTGACACGTGACACGGGAGCTGGGAAAGAGGTGGGAGGTTTAAAAAGGTCACGGCCCCAGAGGGTTTTTGGGTGGGGCTATCCTCTTATGTCCTCCTCCCTTTGTTTCTCCTAAGATGGAGAAAGAGGTGTCTGATTTCATCCAGGACAGTGGACAGATCAAGAAAAAGTTTCAGCCTATGAACAAGATAGAGAGGAGCATACTGTGAGTGTCTCTGGGCTTGGGGAGGCAAGAAATGGGCAGTGAAGGGACATGAAGAAGCCAGTGAGGACCCTCCTGGCTCACTGCACTCTCTTCTGCCTTCTCTTCCCAGACATGATGTGGTAGAAGTGGCTGGGCTCACATCCTTCTCCTTTGGAGAAGATGACGACTGTCGCTATGTCATGATCTTCAAAAAGGTAAAAAGCCTGGGCCCCTCCCTCCCTCGGCCTACCCTGCCACCTGAGATGGGGGAGGAATGAGATCACACATATATTTGGACCTCATCCCCAGGAGTTTGCACCCTCGGATGAAGAGCTAGACTCCTACCGTCATGGAGAGGAGTGGGACCCCCAGAAGGCCGAGGAGAAAAGGAAGCTAAAGGTGAGCTGTGCCTGGCAGGCCCTGGAGCCCATAACCATCACCTGGAAGAGGTCAACTGGGGTCAGGGCCTTGAGCACAGGTACCCTGCCTCTGTACCCTTAGGAGCTGGCTCAGAAACAGGAGGAGGAGGCCGCCCAGCAGGGACCCGTGGTAGTGAGCCCTGCTAGCGACTACAAGGACAAGTACAGCCACCTTATTGGTAAAGGAGCAGCCAAAGATGCAGCCCATATGCTACAGGCCAACAAGACCTATGGTTGTGGTAAGCCATGGTGGGAGCTGGGGGAGGTGTCAGGAGAGCATGGCAAGGAGGAGACACTGAGATTTCCCACTCTCTCTTCTGCTGCTAGTGCCCGTGGCTAACAAGCGGGACACACGCTCCATAGAAGAGGCCATGAATGAGATCCGGGCCAAGAAACGTCTTCGGCAGAGTGGGGAAGAGTTGCCAACTACCTCCTAGGCATCCTATCCAGCTCCCTTTGACCTCCAGCAAGGCAGGGGCATGGAGGGACAAGGCTGCTGCTATCAGGACCCATCCTGGAGCCCCACTTCTAAACTATGAGGGTCCTACCAGCTTGTCACTCAGGCTGAGGAGAAGCAGGTGTTTATCACAGCTGGAGCTTGGATGTCTGGTTGGTATGTGCGTGTGTACGTGTGTGTGTGCGCGCGCGTGTGTGTGCATGCGTGTGTGTGCATGCGTGTGTGTGTGTGTGTGTGTGTGTGTAGGTGGGTATTTAATCTGTATTATTCTCTATTATCCCTGGAACTTTCTTCCCCATGGGGCTGGGGCTACTTTACATTAAAAATAAACACTGTTCTACCCAGTGTTCTGATTTGTACATAGAAATGTGGAGACTATATCCATTGGCAGAGAAGAGAATAATTTTAGATTGAACAGTACATAATTGCTGTTTCTATAAGCTAAAGAAGTATTAGCACTGTTACTGTGACTTTCAAGTTTATTTTTATTTATTTTGTGGTGTTAGAGATTGAACTCCGGGCCTCACAAAACTGTCAGTCAGATGGGATGAAGTTCATGTGTGTACCTGTTTTATTTGCATATAAAGATGTGCATCATGTGCATGCCTGATGCCTACAGGGGTCAGAAGAGGGCATTGGAGCCCCTAGAACTGGGGTTACTGAGAGTTGTAAGCCATCAGGTCAGTGCTGGAATCTGAGCCCTGGTGCTTGTAAGAGCAACAAGTGCCATTAACCACTGAACCGTCTCTCCAGCCCCTAAGCTTGGGTTTTTGAGACAAGGTCTCACTATATAGCCCAAGCTGCCTTGAAAGTTAGTCTCCTAAGTCCTGAGATTAAAGATCTGAGCCACCAGCTGGGCAGTGGTAGCACACACCTTTAATCCCAGGGTTTGGGAGGCAGAGGCAGGTGATCTCTGTGTGAGGCTAGCCTGGTCTACAGAGTGAGTTCCAGGACAGTGAGAGCTACAACAGAGAAACCCTGTCTCGGGAAGAAAAAAAAAAAAAAGATCTGGGCCGCCACACCCAAGCTAAGCTGTATTATTTTAAGGCTGAAGCCAAAAGGCCTGGCTTTGTGTGTGTCCTGGCTCTACCAGCTGCTAACTCTGCTGTGTTGAATAAGGTATATTTAACTCTTTGTGCCTTTATTTCCTCGTGTGTAGAGGGAGATAAAAGTGATAAGCGTCTGGTAGGACTGTTTCAAAGCTCACACAGGTCGGTAACATCAAGTGTTGTTACATAAGAACACTTCCAGATCCTCATAAGCTCCACTGAAGTGGTAGAGGATCTCATTATCACAAAGCACTCAGTCTGGACTACAGCCTATTCCAGATCCCTCTCCTGCTGGTAGCTTCGGGACCCTCAGTCCCTCTCCGTCCACTGCTGCCCATTCAGCTGCTTCCTTGTCCCATGAACACCTGTCCAGCTCCTTTTCATGTACAGTTTTTGCCTTCTCTAACTTCATTCCAAAACGTGAACTTCTCTGTTCTACATCCACTGAGCTTTCAACTCCTTCATCTCCTCACAGGAGGCTGGTTACACGCCATTCTCTGCCTCTCCCTCCTGCCTGCCCACCTCCTGTCCTTCCCAGTGACCTAACCATCCTTCCCACCCTCCTTCCAAGGAGCACACCACGGTCTTGTTTGGCAGTGTTTATTTCAGGAAGAAGGGCTTGAAGGCCTGCACCTGTCATGTGGAGCCCAGGAGCCTCCAGCTTCTCATTTGGCTTTTGGATTACGGAACTTTCGCCCAGCAAAGACAGCTTTGTCCCCAAGAGCCTCCTCAATCCTATAATACAAAATCAGAGCTGTTAACCTCCTGACCTAGGAGCACCTTCCCCTCCCACTGTCCAGGCCTCTATACCCACTGTACCTCATAAGTTGGTTGTATTTGGCTAAACGCTCTGAACGGCAGGGTGCACCAGTCTTGATCTGAGGTGGGAAAAGGGATTTGCAGAGGTCAGGCTGGGCCCCAAAGTAGTGGTATCCAACTCAGGTAGATACCAAGAAAACTTGGTTAAGATACTAAGTAGAGGGAAACCCTGAGTACCTGTCCTGTGCAGAGTCCCACCACCAGGTCAGCAATGAACGTGTCTTCAGTCTCGCCAGAGCGGTGGCTCACCATCACCCCCCAGCCATTAGACTGTGCCAGTTTGCAGCTATGTGGGAAGAACGTTTGATGAGGACATTTGTGACCTCAGTAAGAAACCCAGGGGCAGGCAAGGCAGAACTTTTCCTTTGTTTTGGGCAGTGGGCACTTTGGAGGGAAGGCAGTGACTAAGTTCTTTGGGAAGTAGGAGAGGAGAGATTTCTGATCTTGGATTAGGGTGGTTAAGAAGATGGAAGTAAGGAGAGCACAGTCCAGAAGGGAGGTGAAAGGACATGGCAGAGCCACGATGCTGAAGCTCTTGGGGACAAGCCAAGGGTTAGTTACAGCCTTAGAGTTAAGGTTCTCAGGGAAGGGTAGACTTATGGCAAGAACAGCAGTAATGGGTTGAGCTGGAGCTGAAGGTGGCCATGATGAGCCTGGGTTGGGAGGCACTCACGCCTGGATGGATTCTGTCACTGAGCCAATCTGGTTGACCTTTAGTAGCAGACAGTTGCAGGCCTTCTTCTCAACAGCCTGAGCAATCCTCTTGGGGTTGGTGACTGTAAGGTCATCTCCCACAATCTGGATGTCCACCCCGGAGAGGAATGAGGTCCATGTTGCCCAGTCATCCTGGTCAAAGGGGTCTTCGATGGAGACCACTGGGAGGGAGTTGGGAGCACAGCTGAGGTTAGAGACGGGGGTGGGGTAACAGTTAAATGGAGGACACGATGGAGCTAAGGATGGAAAGGACTGGAGCTCAGACAAAAGCCAAGAACTGAAACCTGTGTTGGGCAACTACAGAAGACAACAACAGGAAAAAAAGGACCTGGAAAGCTCACCAGGATAGTTCTTGATGAAGTTCTTGTACAGCTCCCCAAGCTTCTCCCCACTGATGTGCCGTGCAGGATCATCAGGTGACTTGAAGTCCAGATCATACTTCCCATTGCGATAGAATTCAGATGCTGCCACATCCATGCCAATGACCACCTTGTCTGGGTAACCAGCCGCCTGAATGGCTGTCTTTAGCAGCTCCAGGGCTAGGAGAGGAACAAGAAATGGCCTGGCACTCCAGTGTCCCCCATATCTGCAGTCTCTTTTTCCCCCCACCTCATGGGGACTAAGGTGGTCTATGCCCCAGGATGCTCAGCACTGACCCTCATTGTTCTCCAGGATGTTGGGTGCAAAGCCGCCCTCGTCCCCTACATTGGTGGCGTCCTTCCCATACTTGGCCTTGATGACCCCCTTGAGGTGGTGGTAGACCTCGGCACCAATACGCATCGCTTCCTTGAAAGAGCTGGCTCCCACTGGCAGAATCATGAACTCCTGCATGGCCAGCTTGTTTCCAGCATGAGAGCCCCCATTGATCACATTGAAGGCCTGAGACAGGAGATGGTGCTCAGAGCTGGGTGGCATGAGGGGGTCAAAGGTGAGAATGAACTAGAGATGGAAGCTGGACTCTGCTCACTAGCTGAGAAGTCTAGAATGCATAATTGTACTCAGAGCCTTTCCCTCATTTCTACAAAATGGTAACAATACCTACTTCCCTAGAGAAAATTAAGAGAAAACGAATATAAAGTTCTTAGCATGTGCCTGATCTATAACAGGGAATAATTTCATGGCATTCTAAATAAACTAGCTTGCTTCACTTTCAAACATCTTTATTAAGTGCCCATTATTATTTTCTTCTTTACATATGAGGAAACTGTGGCATAGATTAAATAACTTGCCTAAGATCACACAACTAGAAAACAGGCAAGGAAGGTCAGGGTCTGAACCCAGCAGATAGCTCTAGAGTCCATGCTATTAACACAATCTTCCTAGTAAGTAACACAAAATGGTTGCATTATTAAGTTTAACTTCTGCCCTGTCCATACAAGGCTCCAAGGATGGAAGTGACTGGGGCAGGAAGGGAATGAAGAAAAGACAGACAATGGACACACAAACAGAAAAGCTGGGAAATGGACAGACTGGGCTTTCTGATGGAAAAGCCTCAGCACTCCAGAAGCTCATTGTGTTTATTATACAGAGCTCAGCATGTTTATTATATAGAGTTGAACAAAGAAGGATTATTGCATACATATAAACAAGGAGGTGGGGTTTATGGTATACAGCTGGACCAAAGGGACAGGTTTTGGGGATCTCAGAGCAGTCTCTGTAGGGGAGCAGTCTTCACTGTAAACAACCAAGGGGAGGAAGCTATGGTGGACATATTATCAACACCCGCACTTGGTCACCCGAAGAAGACTTTGACATGCCTCCATGTGTCTGACGCTCTGGGGTCTTTGACAAGGCTGGCTCATGTCAACACACATATTCACCTAGGACTTCACACACTAAGGGCTTTCTCTGCACCCTACAAAATTCAAAGTTACTATTAAGAGGGCAATGGATTAATATGGACTCAGGATACAAAGAAACAGAGATCCTTGCCCTAATGATAATTTCAAACCTGATCGGGGGGAATGGGGTACATGGATGGAATGAGGCTGAGTCCCAGCCTGGGCCTGGAATGTGAAGGAACTGAGGGACCTGGCAAGGAAAGGAAGCACCAAGAAGCTTAGCTTCAGATTGTGGGAAAGAGGGGAGGAGCTGGAGCATAGCATGAGAGATTTCATTTCAGGAAATGCTTCTTTGGAGCAGGATCTGAAAGATAGATTTTTCTAGGGGGCTGCTCAAACATTCCTGGCTGGGGAGGGGCAGCTGTCACAGATTTGGAAGGGACAACCACACTCACAGGCACAGGAAGTATGAGGTCAGGATTCCCTGCAAGATCTGCGATGTGTCGGTAAAGTGGGACCCCTTTCTCAGCTGCTCCCGCCTTACAAACTGCCAAGGACACACCCAGGATGGCATTGGCCCCAAACTTGGCTAGAGGGAGGCAAGCAGGGAGAAAGGATGAGCCGCTCTTATAGGTTTGGAGGTTAATTCCTTGAACATTCCCTCCCCATCATCCCAGGAAGAAGCTTCCTAAACCACTGAACTGAACATTAAGATTTTGTTAACTCATCTCTCTTTCCTGGTCTGCGGATCTCTGGGAGTTCACCCCCTTCTCCCTGGGCCAACAGTTTCACGTGTGGCTACTGCCAGCCAGACCTGGCAGAAGACAGGCATCAGGAAATGCCTGTGGAATGAATAAAAGGCTATCCAGCTACGGTGTGCCCCAAGATGTGGGACACAGAAGTGGCCCAGCCAGATGTGGGCGGTCTCCATCCCTCCCGCCTCTGGCGCTCGACTCACACTTATTCTCCGTCCCATCCAGCTCAATCATAAATTTGTCAACTTTTTCTTGATCCACGACACTTAGTTTCTGGAAGAGGCAAAGGTTGGATTTCTCAGAGCCAGGTCATGTGCAGGATGAAGGATAAGCAAGAATGTTTGGAGTGAGGCTGCTTGGGGTGAGGCACAGGGTCACAGGGAGGAGGGAAGGGGGAGCTAGCTCCCCTGCTTGCCTTTTCCAGTAGAGCAGGACCTAGAGTCTTGTTGATGTGCTCCACAGCCTTCAGCACTCCTGGAGGCCAGAGAATGGGCTCAGATTTCTAAGTGGATTAGGCTTCTTCCCACAGTGGGGTCCTTGGCTTTGGGTTCCAGTCTCCCTGTCCGGAGTCTGCCCACACAGGCTCCTTCCAGGTTGGGTTAGCCTTTGCTCACCTTTCCCCAAGTAGCGTGCTTTGTCTCCATCTCTTAGTTCCAGCGCTTCGTAGATACCTGTGGAAGCTCCACTGGGCACAGCTGCCCGGAATCGACCTGGCCAGGGGGAACTTTCAGATCAGAGGGAGTCCACCCACAAAGGCCTGGGGTCACCTCCCTGGACAGAGAAACTTCTGTCTCCCCCGGCTTTGGAGCCAGGAAGGAAAGAGGTCCTGTGAGGGAGTCTGGGGGAACCTCTGACAAAGCACAGGATGTGGCCCAGAACTATCAGGGAAGGAGCAGGTGAGGCTGGGGGTTCTGGGAGGCAAACCAATTCAACAGGCTGTTACCCTTGGCCGTGTGCAGGTCCACCTCCACTGTGGGGTTGCCCCTGGAGTCCAGGATTTCCCGGGCAAAGATTTTTTGCATGGCCATGACTGCACCGCAAGAGATGTGAGTGAGCCACTGTGGACAGTTGATCCCTGAAGGAACTAGAAATCCCTTGCCCTTTTAAGAGTCTTCTCCACCGAAGAAGGCAGGTGCTGAAGCTAAAAATACCTCATAAAAAGGTCACAGACCAAAGAGGCAGGCAGGCCTGCCCCCTCCCCCACTCAGAACAGCTCTTGTTCCACCCTCCCATCCAGGGAATCCAGGGCTCTTGACTTTATAACTCCTCAGATGACACCACTCCTTGAATACT
Source organism: Cricetomys ansorgei (assembly GCA_026225945.1). Classification (NCBI taxonomy): domain Eukaryota; kingdom Metazoa; phylum Chordata; class Mammalia; order Rodentia; family Nesomyidae; genus Cricetomys; species Cricetomys ansorgei. The sequence goes on from JAMJFZ010001899.1 coordinate 3,091,671, forward strand.
TCACCAAGCCTTCTTCTTCCACCTTTCTGATTAAGTGATCTGCTCCAGCGTCTTCCTAGCCCTCTGATCTTATCTGGTTCTCATTGTCCCATTCCCAAATCCTCATAGACCCCAGATTCTCTGCCTGGCTCAACTCTGTCTTCTTCATCTACTCCCCCACGCCTCAGAGCTTCCTTTCTTGTATCTGTCAGTACTCTTTAGTATTTGCCTGTCCTGCTGGTTCCAACCTGGCCACTCCCTTTCTAGCACCCTCAGTTCTAGGAAGAAAAAAAAGCCACAATTCCCCTCACTGTTTCCAGCATCACCCACACTTGCACACCATGTAGCTGAAGTTTTCTCAAACCTGTGGTGTCTTCCTTGGGATTCTGAATGGAGCTTCTCCTCTAGGTGGCAGCTGGGACAGTGTCAGCGCACCCCCTCTCAGGCTGGGCATTTATCCCCCAGCCACCCTGTCCCCCAGCCAGCCACGCCTCTCACTCCATCTCCTCCCCTCCACCCAGGGCCGGCAGCCAAGTGCCCACTACTGCTAAAGCAGAAGCCTCTTGCCTGGGGCACGTACCCCCTTCCCAAGAGTTAATGACTGCCCTCGTACATTTTCTTTGTCCCCCAGTAAAAGTCTCTACTTAGAATTCCACTCTTTGGGGGAGCAGGAGAGAGCTTGAGGGGAGGGTCTCTCCCCTCAAGCTTACATTCCTCTTTTGCAAAGGTTAAAGAGGAACCGGTGCCCTTTAGGAAAGGCCAGGGGTAATGTGATCCCTGCAGGCTGAAGAGGGGGCCTGGAAGAGGGGCCGCAAGACTGACTGTACACGTGCTCCACTCACTCGGAGGCAGGCAGCGCAGGCAGCGCAGGCCACACAGTTGGGGGAAGGAATCAGCGATGCTGAGCAAGCTCTGTGGTCTAAAGTCGACACCCCTCCACCCAAAAAGACGAGTGCTTGCACTTCTCAGGGTCCTCATAACGGCCATTTCGGCACCACTTCACCCTAGCTTCTCTTGGCCAGCGAAGGGCGATGAGAGAGGCCAGGAGACGAATATAGACCGGTACCGAGCGCTGGCCCGGAGCCCGACAGATAGTGCTGGGGCAGCACTTATGGTCCTGCGTGAAGCCTAGTGGTCAGGAGCCCTGCTCCCCACGACTGTGGGCGCTTCGGCGCTCAACTCTGGCCTATCAAAGGATGGTGTTATATCACGAGTGGGGGAAAAATGAATGGACGGGAGACGGGATTGACTCTTGTAAGCTCCTGGACGCCTGCAGCCGCTCCGTCCATCCATGTGCAACATCGCAGGAAGTGAGTCTCTGCACTCGGTAACTCGGCCGTGGCGTGTCTAGGGCGAGTGTGAGGTCTGCCCCACTCTCCGTGGAAGTCTGGCGGGCCGACCGTCTGGTGTCCCTGGGCGCCTCGGCTTCTCACCCGCCGGCGCTGGAACTGCCCGCGCCCGGTGACTCACTCGGCGGCCAGCTCCTCCCCGTCGGCCTCCCCTCGGGGTGGCCCTTCTTGCCTCCACCCCAGGGTCCCCACCTGCCGTCGCGTCCCGTCCCGCTCCTCCCCCCTTATCGCCTGCCGCTCCCTGCGGGACTTTTCCACCCCGGGGCGGGAGGCGCGCAGGCCAGAGGTCAGGGGACGGCGGGCGCGGAGCGCCGCCACGTGCGCCGGCGCGGTCCCGCCCGTGACTCAGCCACGCGGCTGTCGAAGAACTTGGGTCCCGGGCATGTGGGGAGCCAGGACTTTGGGGTGAACATCAGTGAACCCAACCCAGCTCCATGGACGCAGCGAACGAGGTTCCTCCACCCGGAGGGGCTGCAAACCCCGGCTGCCCTCCTCTGAGGAACCGGAAGCGGCCGAGCCCCTAGGTGGCAAGGGTCCCAAGTGAACCCTTCACCCGCCAGCCTCCCGGCCCGCCGTCCCGTGTCGTTGTCTTCCCACCCCCCATCCATCTGGGCGGCCGAGTGAGCTGACCGCACAAAACTTAGCCTAAGTTTACGGGAAAAGAAGAAAACCCCAAGGGGCCCCCAGCAGAAGGGACTTTTTCCTTCTTGTAAAAGTTGCTATTTTCCATCCTTGGTACTTTAGTATTCTTCCGCCTTGAAAAACTAGTCCCGCCCGCATCACCCGGCTGGCGCCCCTGTTCAGTGACCTCTGTAGAGAGGGTTCAGACGTGGGGCGAGGCTCTGAGCTGGAGCGGATCCAGCAAAGGAATGATTCCCCTGGAATATAGGGATGCTCTCGAATGAGCCCAACATATGCGTCCCGGCAGACGGCTGGGACAGGTGCCCTGGCTGGGGACCTTTAGCAATGAAATAACCAGAGAATATCAAATTTACTTTTGCTCCCTTATCATTTAAATAAAATTAAAAGTGAGGAAGGCAGCAGCGCACAATCCAGGGCCTCTGCCCGTTCCGCCTGGTGCGGTCGCGGTCCTGGCCCGTCTCCCCTCCTAGGAAGGTCCAAATCGGTGCTACCGGGCGTGCGCTCGCGCCGCCAGCCGCTAGCCTTAACCGCCCCACGCGCTGTCGTCTCACTGCCCGGGCGCAGGCGCCGGCGCACGCGCCGCCGCCGCCCGCCGTTCCTTCCCTCTCGCGGAGGTGGGGGTGGTGGTGGAGGAATCAATCGGTTTAACCCTGAGTTCTCCGAACCCACTTTAATTTGCTTAGTCTTACTAATTTTCCTTTTTTCTCTCTCTTCTTTCTCCGGCTTCCTCCTTTTACGCAGAAGTGGTTTGTGTTCAGTACGAATTGAAGTGAGTCCTATCCTTAACCCGTCTCGTGCCACCACCACGCTAGCCTTTTGCACGGCTTTCCACCGAACTCGGCAAATTCTGCAAAAAGGGGGAGGGCTTTTTAAAATTGCATTTGCAAAAGTTCGCTATCTGGCCAGGCAAGAGGGTGGGGGTGGGTGGAGGGAGGGAATGGGGAGCAGGCCCCGCCCCGCCGCCCTTTGCAAATAAAAATCTAGGGGGGGGGGAGGAGGAGCAGGAAGTGGCGGTGCGAGGGCTGCTGCACAGCTAACATAGCCGCGTTCCGGACGGCAGCGCGTGCCCCGAGCTCTCTGCCTCCCCCCGCCCGCCAGCCCGAGCCCAGCCCGCGGCCCCAGCAGCAGCCCGCAGAGCAGCCCTAGCAGCAGCGCCATGTCCGGGTGGAACGCCTACATCGACAACCTCATGGCGGACGGGACCTGTCAGGACGCGGCCATCGTAGGCTACAAGGACTCGCCCTCCGTCTGGGCCGCCGTCCCCGGGAAGACCTTCGTTAGCATTACGGTACTGCGAGGCTTGCGCGGTCCCGGGCAATGATCGGGCTTAGACCCACGGGGGGGGGACTTGGGTGGGGGCGGGAGTAGTCTAGCGAGAGGCCGTGATCCGGTCCTCTCCCTGGAAGCGGCGCGAATGGCGGCTGCACGAGACTAGGTCCCTGTGTTATCCCCCAAGCCCTACGCCCTTCGGCGGCGGCGCCCATCCCGCCCGCCGCCCCGCTTTTTGCGACGGGGCGTTACATCCGGGGCACAGGGCGGGGAGGGGCGCGCCGCCCGGTGCGGCGGCCCACTTCCGCCTCCACCAGGGCGGGGCAGGCACGCGCTGCAATTTTAGCCAGGGATTATGATTGATAAGGGGCTTGGGGAGCCTCGACTCCCCTTTGGGCCTCCTGCTCGTGCTCCCTCCACCATTGTTTCCCCTTATGCTGGTGGGAGCTCCAGGCGCGTGGCCTTGGGCCCTTGTCCGACCTCCGTGTGCTGCCTGCCCCTCCCAACTCCGTTAGAGAGGGCGAGGCCGCCCCACACACACCCCCCAAATCGGCACGTTAGTCTCTACATTCCTATGAGGCCAATCCCGGAAGTCCCCTCACCCTCCCTTCCCGCCATCCGGTCGGGCCTGGTGTAGGGGAACTTTGTGAGAAGTTCTGAGATGGTAAAAGTGAAGGAATAAGGTTGCTGCTGTCTCCACCACCACCTTCTCTGGCCACACTGCCCGGAAGTGAGGAGGGGGAGCGGAAGTTCGAATGGGGGGGAAGGGGGATTTCCGGGCGGGAGGGTACCGGATATAGGGTTTTGGGGTTTTAGCGGGGGAGGAGAAAGGTTCCCCGAGATGTCTAGACTCAAGGCAGTCAAGCCCCTCAACCCTTAAAAACTTTTTCAACTTTACTAGAAAGCCCCCAGGGGTCAGCCTCCTCATCTTGGGGCGTAGATACCTGGACCTAAACTCCGAGGCTACCAGGAGACCCAGGCGTCCGGGTTCCTAACAACGTCTGCAGAACCTTTGACCAAATAAGGGCAAAGTTGCTTCTCCTCCCTCCCTGCCCCCTCCCTTCCCCTCTCGGCTTCTGCTTTTCCTGAAGGACTCTTCTGAGCATCCAAAGGCTCCCCTCGATCATTGATTGATTTTTGGTATCCAGCCTTTTCTCGATTTGCTTTCCCTATTAAACATCAAGACCTGAGTCTTCAGGGGAATGTTACTCCTTCCTTCCTGATCCCATTTACTAGGCTTTAGGTTCATGATCATTTGCACTGCCCACAGTAGTCTTTTTCTGCATTTTGATGGTGTGTATTAAGTACCTTCACCCCCAACTCCAGGATAAATAAGTGGGTTCTTGGAAAACAAGTTGTGCCGGTACACTAACTTAATGAGGTGATTTATTCTTCTAGCCAGCTGAGGTTGGTGTCCTGGTAGGCAAAGACCGGTCAAGTTTTTTCGTGAATGGGCTGACACTTGGGGGCCAGAAATGTTCTGTGATCCGGGACTCACTGCTGCAGGACGGGGAATTTACAATGGATCTTCGTACCAAGAGCACCGGAGGAGCCCCCACCTTCAATATCACTGTCACCATGACTGCCAAGAGTGAGTTTTTTTATCGGTTGGGATTTTCTGTGGCTCAGTGTGAATGTCGCAAAATAGTATTTTACTCTGACTGCTGGATGTGGGAACCTTGGGTAGTTCTTTGGGTTCTGCCTCTGGCTCACCATCTTGTAAAGAAACTAAACTACATTACCTCTTAAGTCCTTCTCTGCTTTGAGCTACTTTGAGATTAGTTTGCTTGAGTAAATTGTTGAGATCTTAAGTCAGCATTTGGCTCTCATCTTGAGCTCTGTAAAAATTTTGAAAGATAGGAAGCACAACCACAGCAGTCTACAGCCTGTGAGCCTTTGCCTCTTCTTCACTAATCTTTAAGCTTGATTTTTTTCCCCCCTTTGAAAAGCTCTATTGTTTTAGAGTGACTGACAGCCTGCCTGTGTTGGGGGGGTTAGGAGGGATGAGGTTAGGTTACAGCCCTGGGGCTGGACAGCTGCTCAACAGCTGGCAGGGTTGAATTCTAACACCTGGGTCCTAGCTTCCTTTCTCTTTCTTCTTCTAGCGCTAGTCCTGCTGATGGGCAAAGAAGGTGTCCACGGTGGTTTGATCAACAAGAAATGTTATGAAATGGCCTCCCACCTGCGGCGTGCCCAGTACTGACCTCATCTCCCCCCTCCCCCCACCAGTTCCTTCAGCTTTTGCACCCCTTCTTTCCACACACACACATACCATTGTTTTTTGGGCCATTACCCTGTTTCCCTTATTGCTGCCAAAACCACGTGGGCAGGGGGCTGGGGCTGGATGGACAGATACCTCCCCCTACCCATACCCCCTCCTGTGTGTGTTTGGAAAAAAATTTTTTTTTTTTTTTCTGAATAAAAAGGATTCTACTAACAAGGTGCTGTGTGGTTTGCGCTTGGCCTATCAAAGACAGGCACTGTGACCCACCTCCAAATGCTTAGGCATTTGCTTCTTGACTGTGTCTAGACTGGGCCCTTTGCATCCCCTTCCATTTTTCTGCTTTTCCTTAGTCAAGTGGCAGAGGTCCATGCTAGTGTTGTTTCCATTTCAGGCCCAACTGAATTTGTATGCGATGGAACATAGCCACCCAGACCAGAGAATGGGTCCAAGCCTGCGGGTAAGGCAGGGCCTCTTGAGTCATCATGTGTAGGTGGGGCTTCCCTTCCCTGAGTCACAGCAAAAGCAGCTGGGGCTGTCCCCCTGACAAGTCTCATGAGGTGATTCTTTCTCTAGAATTTCACCTGTGCAAAAATTGGTGGCATCCTTTTTCAGTTCACAAAAACAATTTTATTAACCCAAGAAGTGAAGATCATGTCCCTATGACTCCCAGCCCCCTCAAAAAGGATGAAGCTAGGTTTGAACCTGGGGTGGAAACATCCCCTATTCCTCAGCTCATCGACTGGAGGAAGAGTTTGTACAAATAGGTCACCAGAGGTGACAAGTGTGGAAGTATCAGGCCAGGGCAGATGAAGGAGAGGATGGGGGATCTGTTGAGGGCCCAGGAAAGACCAGGGGTGCTGGGGCTAGGGATCCAAAGGAGGTGGGAAGAGTAGGGCTAGAGCCCAGGAGTGGGGTCCATTCTGAAGCAGGCTGGTCCCTTTGTTCCCCTTCTTCACCTTCCTCTTGCCCTTGAGTTTCTTCTTCCTGTTCCTCATCCCAGGACCCCGATGAACAGGCTGTTTGCAGATGGGGCAGGTCTTCCGAGTCTGAGTGAGCCAGGGGTCCACACAGCGACTGTGATAGGCTATGGAGAGGAATACGTGAAGTACCTGGTCCTTGCGGGTGGGGCAGGAGCATAGGCATGGGCACAATTAGTAGCCTTACCATGTGCACAAGGAAGTACCCGAAGCTTGTCTCCATCTTCATATTCATCCAGACAGATGGCACAGACATCATACTGATCTCCTGGGAGAAGGAAAGGATTTATTATGCCATTTGGAACCAAGTCCAGTAGAACTCATTGTGGAAGGCTAGAACTAAAACCTGAAAAAAATTATTTTCCCAGGTTTTACCAAGCCACTGCAAATGCTTAGGGCAGGACACAGAAAACCTTGGGGCTAAAGGGGACAAGCAGAGATAAGAAGGGAAGTGGGTTGGGGTAGGAGGGGGAAAGCAGAAGTGGGAGGGGCAAGGTTTCTGCTATAGCCTTATATGGCACTGAAGGCTCCAGGGCTAGATAACCCAACCCCTTACCTGTTTTGAGTCCCCTCAGCTCTTTATATTTTTCTGCTCTCCTCACACTCAATACCAGAGATCAAAAATTTCACTTGTTTATCTATGCTTTCCATCTCTTCCTCTACCCCACCTCCTTTGCTGCTTAGTTGTGGGTAAAAGAGAAGCAAAGGTAGCAAGCATCTCCTAGTACCTCACTCTCTCTGTACCCCTCATCTACTGGGCTCAAAACTCCTTCAGGATGAGGCCAGCTACAAAAAAGGCCCTCTTCCCCTGCCTTTACCCTTTTGATAGTCATGAGTAGGAATCTGCTTCAACTGCTCTTTGGTAAGACGATTCCGTTGGAGCCGTTTCCGGTGCTGAATGCAACGAACTATCTAGAGGTAAGGAAGAGTGGACCAGGCCTAAGAAAAAACTGAGAAATCCAACAAACCATTCTGTCTCCAGATCCAGTCTGGCCTTGTACATTCTTCCCACTGCTACTTACCAGTACTGCTCCCATGGCCAAAACCAGCAGTCCTACAATCCCAGTGAAAGGGATGAGATAATAACCTAAAGGGAAGCTATTGTCTGGAACCAGAAGCACACGAGCCCTGAGGGAAGACAAAGACAAGCCTTATGTCCTGCAAAATAAGGTAACTAGCTTGGGACAAGGCTTAAGGATGAGGAGAAAGTCAAAGACACAGAAGAGGAAGAACCTGAGCCTGAGTGGGTAGGGTAATGAAGCTTGGGTTCCAGGCTGACACGGAAAAAGCAGGGTTAAGAGTGAGAAGACAGCATATGTCCTACCCCTTCTCATAGACAAAAAGGGCTCGTAGGTACTCTGCACTCCTCTCTCCAATAAATACAGATGGGATCCAGATCTGCTGTTGGATTTCCTCTGTGGGGAGCAGGATATTAGGGATTTAGTCTTTCACTCTTTAATTCCCCGGAACTGACATTTGGTACTATTTGTCCATAGCACCCAAAGAACTGGCCTCTTGAGGCCTCCCACTGAACTCTACTGAAAAGCCAGTACTGCAGATTCCCCCTAGCCTTACCACTGTTCCACACCATGTTCAGAAGCTCGTTGGAATTCACATTATGTACCACAGCTGCACCATACCCAGCTTTCTGAGCATTTAGGACCTAAAGAGACAAAACAGGGATAGGAGTCATAAACCTTACCTTTCTTCATTCCTGGTGTCATTTACCCTGTTTACCAGCTCCCATTCCACATTTAGCAACCTTGAGGTCAAAGTTGCAGTCGAATCTTCGAAGCAGTGCAATAAAGACTGACCCATTGACCGGGGCTGAGGGTGGTGGGGCAATGGGGCTGCAGGCATTTTCTGGGTGGGCCTCCACAAGGAACCCCTGGGGGATAAGAGCAAACAGTTGGATTTTTTTCATGTTTATGTCCTGCCACAGGGCCTACCAAGCAAATGCTATACATACACTATCTGTATTCTGCAGCTCTATCCTCATTACTCATTCTTGAGGTCTGAGCATCCCAACCAAATCAGAGTCTATATCTCAGGCAGGCATGGTGATACATGCATTTAATTCCAGTACTTGGAAACCAGAGGCAGGCAGGCAGGCAGGTCTTTTGAGTGGGAGGCCAGCCTGGTCTACACAGTGAGTTCAGAACAGTCAGGGCTACATAGAATTGTCTCAAAAAACAAACAAAAAAAGAGCAGAATCTGTATCTCTTAGCCTCCTGAATATGCAATTACAGTAAACATCCCTTTACCAGAGGCCCCCAGACTTCTCATGTTCTGGGCTAGTTCAGTTCTGCTTTTCAGTTTCCCCCTGACAATAATTCAGCTTGAAATTCATCAGTGTTGTTTTTGTCAAGTTTTTTTTTCACAATTGTCTTTCAAGTATATACAGCACATTTAATTTGCTTCAATTTCCAATTAGCCATCTTATAAACAACTCTATTGCTATCTGTAACCCAACTGAGGTATTGTTGTGGCAAGAACTTACATGCTTACCTCACTTAAAGTTCACAAAGTAGCCTTAAGTTAATTTCTATTACCCATTTTACTAAGTATCAATGAAAGACTGTTAATAGGAATGCATACAATAAGTAGCTCCAGAGTTATTACTGGTAAGCACCAATTTTTTATCTTAATTCACTGTCAGTTTCTTAAACTTGGGAGTTCTAGGGGTACCTCTAGATTCTGGACTCTGCACTTAAGGTTTCTTTGCGGGGAGGTGGGGCTGTGGTGCTGGAGATTCTACCTAGAATCTCACGGGTAAACACCCTACCACTGAGCTCCATCTGCAGCCCAATGGACTCTGACTAACTCGACTATTTCCTACCTCCAGTCTGATCCAGGGCACGGCTACTCAACCCCTGCCCAGGACAGAGACTATAGGAAATGGGGAGAGCATCACCTGGAGTCCCTCCTCGCTCAGGGTAGCCCCAAATAGAGCTGGGAGGTCTGCAAAGTCCATGCTGGCATTGTGCTCCGAGGTCTGCAGACAAAACAGTCCATTTTTCTCTTCTGCCTGCAACTCCTCCTCAGCACCCTTCCCCCACCCGACCCTCAAACTCACCGCTCGAATAAGCCCTCGGATAGGGGCTGCTCCCCACAGCACAGTAGCCACAACAACAGGAAGCGGGAAGGCCGCAGGGTGCATGGCAGCGGGAGGGGTATGGTTCAGGAGGTCGCGTCCTGATAGCAGGACAGAAGCCGAGATCTGCGCCCTCTCTGCCTCTCCTTCAGGATCCCAGGGGTCCAACCACCCCCAGGTTCCACTTCTCAGCTACATGGGGGCGTCGGGGAAGGAACTCCAACTCGGGAAGTGAGGTACCAAACCAGCTATAGTGGAGCTGGAAGGGAGACAATGTATCTTTCTCTGGTGCAGAAATAATACTAAGAATAGAAACGAAAGCAAACAGGTAACAAAAACTTGTGGAAAGATGGGGGAAATCTCAAAGAGGTGGGACTTCCGGCCAAGTAGGCCGTCTTCCTATCCCCCTGGAAAAGGGTTTCCGGTAAAGAAAGGCCGCTTCCAGTATTGGACGCTCAGGACGGAGGACTTCCGGTCCTAAAAGACCGGTTGAAAGAAGTGTTAGAGATGGAGAGAGTGCCTGTAAAGATGGAGGAAACTCCGATGCCCAGGAGACGATCTAATTTTTCTCCCTCAGCGCCCGAGCTCTTGGAGCTGCCCTGTTTACAAACCTCTCCTCCGTCTGGCCGCCGCGGTACCTTCAAGTATCGCGAGAGTGCTCACCGCCGCCGCCGCCGCCGCCACCACCACCATCACCCCCTCTCGCCGCTGAAATTTATCGCGAGAGGCATCTTAGCCCTAACTCGGCTGACTCATTCGCTCTCGCGAGATCTTAAAACAAACTTTTCCCGCGATTCCAATTCGGGAGGGGCGTGGCTACAGGGGAGCTTCCTAAAATCAGCCACGCCCCTTCACTCACGCATCCTAGCCCCGCCTCATTCCCGGCCGCCTTTGCGCTACGCGCCTGCGCCTGCTCCAGCTTCCAGCTGGAGCCCGACTTGCCTGTCGGAGGGGCGTGCGCGCGCGCGCGCGCCCTCTCCCTGTTGCGCGTTGGTGTCACCTTGGGCGCGAGCGGGTCTGTTCGTGCACGGGACCCAAAGCCGAGGGCCATCTAGGGGCGATGGCGGTGACGGCGAGTCCCGGGGCTAGTCGGATGGACGCGAAGCCCCATACCTCTCCTAAATCGGTCAAGTTCCTGTTTGGGGGCCTGGCTGGGTAAGCTCAGGCCCCAGGGATGGGAAAAAGGAGGAAGGGACGGGCGCAAGCAACTGGGCCCAATGCATCTTGGGGTATGTTGCAGTAAATCGAGCCGGTGCGGGGTCACTGTGGTGCCCAGAGTATTGCGAGGTCCCTGATGGGCTGCCAGGATCTATTCACCCATTACAGGGGCCTTACTGGGCTGCATTCAGGTCAGGGGTCATCGCCCCGTGTCTCCACCACCATTGCTTCACTGTGCCTGTTTGGGTGGTGGGTCTAGGTCATTAAACGCTTTGTTAGAGCACCGCTTGGAGTCCTGGGTTGTGCATGCTCCCTGCTCTCCTTAGACTAGCCCTAACTCAGCTTGACCCCTAAGGAACTACCTGAAGCGTTTTGATTTGTATGGTCTTTACTGGACAACTGGACTTACTTCTCTGGCACATTGACCTTCATGCACAAACTTATGCCCACCAGCCTCCTGAATCCTTAGCTGCATGGCAGGCCCTGACCTTTGTAACGTCTTGCTGCCAGGTTGCAATAGACACTGATAGATCTCGAACAGCTGACCTCTGATTTCTTTCCTGCCTTACTTCAGGATGGGTGCTACAGTTTTTGTGCAGCCCCTGGACTTGGTGAAGAACCGGATGCAGTTGAGTGGTGAAGGAGCCAAGACTCGGGAGTACAAAACCAGCTTCCATGCCCTCACCAGCATCCTGAAGGCAGAAGGGCTGAAGGGCATTTACACTGGGTACTGGGGCCTCAAGTTGGGAAGGGAAGTTGTGGGTTGGCAGGTCTAGACCTTGGCCTGATGTATTGATATTTCTGCTTGTCAGGCTGTCAGCTGGTCTACTGCGTCAGGCCACCTACACCACTACCCGTCTTGGCATCTATACAGTGTTGTTTGAGCGCCTGACTGGGGCTGATGGTACACCTCCTGGCTTTCTACTGAAAGCCCTGATTGGCATGACTGCAGGTGCAACTGGTGCATTTGTGGGAACACCAGCTGAAGTGGCTCTTATCAGGATGACTGCTGATGGCCGGTGAGTCCCAGGTCTGAGCCTAATTCCAGTCCCATTCCTGCTCTCTAGACTGAAAGGACTAGGTTTTGCTTTTTTGTTGTTGTTAGTCCAGATCTACAGCAGGCTACTTACCTGTTCGGGCCTCCCTTTCTTTATTTCTATGGACACTGGGCTGTCCTGATCTTGGCTTCTCCCTGCCCTTCCCCCAGGCTTCCAGCTGACCAGCGCCGTGGCTACACAAATGTATTTAATGCCCTTATCCGAATTGCCAGGGAAGAGGGAGTCCCCACACTGTGGCGGGTGAGCAAAGGGGGTTGGAGTGTTGGGTAATGTGGGGTCAGGTCTCTGGCACTTTTGACTCTGTCTCCATTGCCTCCTTTCTCCCTTCTCTAGGGCTGCATCCCTACCATGGCTCGAGCTGTCGTTGTCAATGCTGCCCAGCTTGCCTCCTACTCCCAATCCAAGCAGTTCTTGCTGGACTCAGGTGAGAGACCCAGAGCTGAGCACTCAGTGGCTGGCCTGGCCTGAGCTACCTGAGAGTTTACTTCTACCTTCTGCTTCACCTCCCAGGCTACTTCTCTGACAATATTCTGTGCCACTTCTGTGCCAGCATGATCAGTGGCCTTGTAACCACTGCTGCTTCCATGCCTGTGGACATTGTCAAAACCCGGTGAGTCTGTAGCCTGGGCCTGGAGAACTTTGGGAGGGCCTTCTTTCTGTCTCTCATCTGAATACTTCCTCTCTTTCAGGATCCAAAATATGCGAATGATCGATGGGAAGCCAGAGTACAAGAACGGGCTGGTGAGGAGGCAGGGAGGGGGAGCTTGGCTTATAGTGTGTTGGATGCCCTGGGTGGGACATGAAGAGAGCTGGGATTAGGGGACAGAGCCCTAGAGGCCAGGTCCTAGCCCCAGCACTTGCCTACCTGCCTGTCTAGGATGTGCTGATGAAAGTCGTCCGCTATGAGGGTTTCTTCAGCCTGTGGAAGGGCTTCACACCATACTATGCCCGACTGGGCCCCCACACTGTCCTCACCTTCATCTTCTTGGAACAGATGAACAAGGCCTACAAACGTCTCTTCCTCAGTGGCTGATGTGGCAAGGTCCTGGGACTAGAGTGTCAGACTCCAAAGTCACCCACTGCTCCTACAGTTGCTGTGCCCTGGGTGGCCTGGATTCTGCTACCCTGGGCTCCTCTATTTATTTTCCCTTCACAGTGTGGTTTCCTCCTTTTCGGTAAAGAACTTTAATCTATTCTACCCCTGCTCCAGCTTCCATGCTTGGCCTGATGCTTAGGATCATTTCTGTCCCTGGCTGTTCCTAAGGGGACCTGAGAAACTCCCTGAGGATTTCTATTCTCCTCTTGGGTGTTAGATCCAGGGCACAAACAGCAGAGCCCTCACTGGGGAAGCCAAGGCAGAGCTGAGGAGACAGGAGAGAGCTGAAGCTATCAAGATGGCCACAAGGGTCTGCAATGGAAAGATATGGCCTTCCTTCTCCCTGAGGACTTAATTAATAAATTGGATTGATAACACCAACCCCAAATGTGGATAGTCTTGAGGATCCTGGGGGAGGACTGCACAAAGAAGCTGATATCTCTGGAAAACAAACTGGAGTTTTTAACAAAAATTATTAAAGAAAATCACCTACTGGTTTTATGAAAAAACTATGTAAATAAATCATACCTCAACATCTGACAGACAAAAAGAAAAGAAAGAAAGAAAACTGGGCGGTGTGTGTTGCTTGCAAGCCATTTGCCCTAAAATGCAGCTGACTCAAATTATATCACAGTTCTCAGGAAAAGCTCTGGGATTTCATGACTGCCTTTTCAGCATAAAAAGGGAGGGAATAATGAGTCTAAATTAAAGCAGAATTGTGGTGGCGTTGCCTTTAATCCCAGCACCCCAGAGGCAGGCGAATCTCTGACTTCAAGGCCAGCCTGTTCTACAAAGAGAGTTTCAGAACAGCCAGAGTTACAACAGAGAAACCCTATCTTGAAAAACTAAATAAATAAAAAGAGTCTAAACTGGAGCCACAGGGATTGAGAGAGGTCCAGAGCTCTTAAGGGTGCACATTGGTGCACGCTGGGATCAAACCCAAGGACTGAGGCAAGAAAGAATATTGGTCAGAAACCAGGTTGTCTTGGGAAAGTGATTTTTTTCATCCATTAAGAAGTGTGATTCCCAGACCCTCAAGGATCCTACAAACTTCTTGGAGCATAAAGTGATATGGGAAGGTCAAACCAGGAGAAGTGCTAGGCATCCTGAGGGCTGCATGCCAGGCCAGAGAACAGGCAGGCAGCAGGTGTGAGCTGTCCCCTTGGCAGAGCCTGAACACAAAAAGATGGTATGGCGCCCCTGCTGCTCTCCCTAATCCTTCATGCACACTGTCCTAGGCCACCCATGGTGGCTACTTGGGAGACAGTTGAAGCCTGAACCTTTTCTTAGAGTTTATAAAGTCCAGCAAGAAAATGGCAGGAACTTTTGGAAGTGGCTGTAGCAATGTCCTGCACCCTGCCCAACTTAGGAGAGACTTGCTTATGGTAGCAGTCACATTGAGAAGGGCAGAGGCAGAACTCAACTAGAGTGAGGACAGGCTAAGGAGAACACTGTTGGCACAGGTGACCCACGAGGCACACAAACTGAGAGATGAAGCTTGGCTAGTAAGTGGAGTCCATGAAGAAAGTCCTGGATGGTTAACCTCTAAGGTTTGTCTTCTGCCTGGAAGAGGTCAAGGCTGGAGAGAGATTCAGGTTCACAGTATGATCTAGAGCCATCTGGAGAAGGGCAGTCTATAGAGCCAAAAAGACTCAACCTTCCTTTATCTGGGCCCCAAGCCCTGGACTGCACTGAGACGAGGCATAGAAGAAGACCTCAGAGGTGAAATTAACAAATGGCAGAATCAGTGGATTCAGGGGAGAGGAGAGTCCTATTATAGCTAGCCTTAAAAGCAGGAGACCTAAAGACTTCGGTCAAACCCACCAGGATGGCACACCCTTTCCCAGTCCTACTGGCCTGGCCAGTGATGAAAGTTGTATTCTGGAAGCTGTGAGCGTGAAGAGTGTGCCCACCTCCTCCCCGTAGGCAGGCTTTACCACTGCCTCACAGCTATGGGGCACTGTTGTATTCTGGAATTGATGGATGAGGTAGCCTGGTGGGTACTACAGCCCTGCAGGAGAAGAATCACTATGGTGGAGGAAGTGACCCATGTGTCCTACCCACCCACCCTCAGTTACAACTGGAGGTTTGTTGGGTATTTGGGATCAGGATTGGGGCATTTGGGACCTTGGGAATTCCTGTAACAGATGTTTCAGCCATTCCCATCTTCTCCAAAAGAAAACTACATTTTCTTTTTAAAAATATTTTTACTATATAAATGAAATACATTGGTGAAAAACTAGAATGTTAAACAGGGAAAAAATATTCATGACACTCAGTAGTGGTGTTCCCATCTTGATCAGTGGCTTTGTAAGTTTCCATGTATAAACAAGTGGGATCCATGCTCCATTTCTATTTGCTTTTTCAAGCTCTTCCCCAAAGTGGTAGCAGTGACCATGTGGCCTCGCAATGCTCTGAGTAACATAGAGAGCCTGGTTCTGTGACCACCAGTTATCACCTTACTACCTCTCTTGATTTGTGAGGTCTGGATTTGAGTGCCTTGTTGGAAAGAGGAGTTTCAGATAAAGGAGAAGTAAACAGGATGTCCCTGTGACAGTCTCAGCCTCCCACCCCAGCTAGATCCCAGTAGAATCCATCGAAGACTTTCTAAGGATCTCCAAAGCACTCACCTTCACAGACTCTGGTCTGAGTACTTAATGTTCACTGCGCCCAACAGGTCCTGACCACGGCCCTGACTCAGAGCTGAGGGCCGCCGTCCTGCTACCAGAGGTCCCACACGCCCACTAGGCCTTACCCACAGGAAAAGACTAGAACGGAAAGTAGGGAGGGACCCTTGAAGGAAGAGCAGCCAAGCCCGGGGCACAGTTACTTGCCTTGCCCTCTGTACCTCCAGACATGTGGTATGTGTGCCTGTGGCCACCACAGCAGACTGGCCCAAGCCCAGAGTGTGTGGCTTCACATGCCAGATCCAGGTCAGCAACAAGATGAGGACCACAGAGGCAGATAGGATCCAGAGGAGACCCAGAATATAGGAGCCCAAGGGAAGGACGCAGCAAAAGTCAGAATTGAGAGACGGGTCGCTTTTGAAAGTATCAGAATTTGCTTGAGTCATCTTTTGGGAATTTGGGAAGCTTTTCAATTCTGACATTTTCATTGTAATGGATTCTAAGGTAGAGAGTAAAGTAAGTTCTGTGGTAAAAAATGATTTTAAAATGGTCTCAGTTGAGGTGGGCTCTGGGGTAGCCAAGGTGGTAAAGGACACTGGAGTGGTTGGGGTAGTGCTGCTGGGCTCTGGGGTAGTTAGGTTGACAGTTGGCACTGGGGTGGTGCTAGACCCTGGGGGAGTCAGGCTAGAAGTGGTGGCCAATGGTGAAAGGCTGTTCTCTGAGGTCAGGGTGACAGTAGTAGACTCTGGAGTGGTGCTAGGCTCTGAGGTAGTCAAGGTGGAGGAGGTAGGCACTGGGATGGTGCTGGGCTTTGAGGTAGTCCGGGTAGAAGTGGGCTCTAGGGTGATGGTTGGGGTGGTGGTGGGTGCAGTTTTGAGTTTTAGGCCAGAGAAGAATGTCTTGGATTCTGTGGTCTCTGGGAGTGTGGTGAAATCTGGAATTTGTGTGTGTATGATTGTGGATTGTCTCTTAGTGGGTTCGTGGGTTGGAGGCAAAGAAGACATTTGGCTGCCTAGAGAAGTAGGAGATGCTGAGGAGGGTAGGCCCCAGTGGGCAGTATGGGCTTTAGTGTTAGTAGAAAACTTGACCTCAGTCTTTGTGGCAGTTACGTCATCATAGTCATCGTAGTCTGTGTTATCCGCATCACCAGTGGTGGGGCAGTCCTTCCCTGGGTAGGTGAAGACGGGTGCATTGCCCAAATTGACACATCGCACACTGGCCACATTCGGGGTCGTGGCTTTGACATCCACACCCTCTTTCCATAAGTAGACATTGTTGGAATTGTCCTGGAGCCAGCGACGGAAGTAGAGGATTTCACAATCACAATACCAAGAGTTGGCATGGAGAAAAACAAAAGGCAAGAGGAGCCTCCCAAAGAAGCCCTTTGGTATGGTACGCAACCAATTCCCTTGAAGGTAGAGGGTGTGGAGATCCTCCAACCCATCTAGGAGCCCAGGGGGCAGCTCACCCAGTTTGTTGTTAGCCAGATTGAGTTTCTTCAGCTTGGTTGTGGGCACCAAGAGCCCTGGGGGCAGATTTTTCAGATTATTGTTCTGCAAGTAGAGCTCCTGGAGTTGGCTTAGGCCTTCCAGGGCACCAGAAGACAGTGAGCCCAACTGGTTGAAGGAGAGGTCAAGGGTGGTGAGTGCAGGCAATGCCTGTCCTAGGGAAGGCAGACTTTGAAGATTGTTGTGGGATAAGTCCAGGGTCTCCAGCTTCGACAGTTTCTCGTGGGTCTGCAGGGTAGTCAGCTCACATTTATCCAGGTACAGCTGAATGAGGTTAGTGAGATGTGCCAGAGATGCTGTGGAGAAGTTACCCAGCTGGTTCTTGCCCAGGTAGAGGATGCCTGTGTCTGCTGGCAGGTCTGCAGGCAATGCTGTCAGCTTCTGGTTCTCGCAGTTTACTTCCAGCAGGCTGGTCACTTTGGAGATACCACAAGTGAGGTGGGAATGTAAGGGATTTGGCAGCAGGAGCAGCAAGATGAGGAGAGCCATATGAACCTGTGGACAAAGGACTTGAAGGATGCCACCCTAGCCCTTGGCATAGTTTTCCTAGGCTCTAGCCCTTTACTGCGGTAGCTCCCAGGATCCCTTCCAGAAACAGCTTTGATACCTCCCAAAAATTTCCCTTCTCTTCCACCCCTGCCCTCAGTCCTTGGTTCTTATTCCTTCCTCAGATCCTCCCCCTCCTCCTTCTCTGGTCCCAGCCCCAGCTTACAGTCAAGCAGAAAGTCATCTGAAGGCACATAGCTTCTTCCAGGGTGTGACTTGGTCCTTCTCTGTTCCAGCTCCAAGGAGAGCCAAGCAAAGAGCAGGAAGGAGATAGAGATGGGGAGGAAATGACAGCAGGGTAATCAGCTCCTGTGACTGGGCAACAGTCTCCCTCCGGGGCACAAGCCCTTATCGCTTCTCTCCACAGCTTTCCCCAAAGCCCTCCTTTTGGCTTTACACTCTCCCTTTCCTCTCCCCCCAACCCCCCAGAGAGATCAAGACTCTCCAACCACCAACTTTGTCCAGCTTCCAAAAGCTTCTTCACGTTCTATGCTCTTTTCTCTTCCATAGCTAGACTCTTAGAGATATCTCATTTCCCTTCTCTGCTTCCTTACACCCCAGTACCACCTTTCCTACCTAAAGCTGATTCCCTCCCCAACCCTGGATGCTGGTGGCCTCCATTCTGTACTCACTGGGCACTTGACTGGTACTCTATAATTGTTCTTGCAGCCTCCATACCCAGGGCTGTTCCTTCCTGGGGACTCACCCTTGAATTCATGACAAATGACACTCATTTTCTTGGTTTTCCTCTTGCCTATCTGGTTGGTCCTTCTCAGACTCTTCTGTGTCTCCCTCTTCTTCTACCATCCTGGAGCAGTAAACCTTGGCCTTTCTTAGCATACACTCTCTGAGTGCCTGGGACATCCTTTGCTGTGGCTTTAATCACCACCTTTACTTCAGACTCAAATCTTTATCTTTAGTCCCTTTTTCCTGAGGCCCAAATACTTAGGTCTGATTATCCCTTGAATGTCTTCTTAGATGTTCTACAAGTACAAAAGTACAGTGTACACCACTTAAGAGGCTCAGACAGGAAAATCATGAGAAAGAACAAAGTCAACCAACTAAAACTCCAAACTCCAATATATCAAAAATCAAGCTCATTATCCACGTAACCTTCATCTGCAGGCCACAGAGGTACAGGACTGTCTATAATCCCAGTCCTTGGGAAGCAAACACAGGAAGATCATGAGTTTATGGCCAGCCTGGCTGTATACTGAAACCTTATCTCAAATCAAAACAACAAAAACCTCACAAAAAACAGCTTCTCTGTTGTCCACAACTACTCATTTACCTGGTCTTTCTGAGAACTCCCCTGATACTTCATCTTCACATCCAACCCATTATCAAGTCCTCCTGATTTTAACTGGTTTCTTTCAGATCTGCCCCCATCTCCCACCCCCCAGTCCAAGGCACTAACTTCTTTCTTGCAGTAGCCTTCTGATTGATCTCTGACATTTCTAACTTTCCTTCTATTTTCCATGGGAGAACTGTAAGTTTGCTAATTTGCCAACTACTCGAACTCACCAGTGGCTCCTGACAGCTTTCAGGAGGTAGTCTTAACTACCTAACATGGCCTTCAGGGTCCTGCAAGATCTGAAACTTGCCTACTTACCTGCCCAGCCTCATTGGCTAAAACCAGGCAATGTAGCATCACCTGTAGCCTTAGTTACTCTGTAGGCTGAGATAGGAGTTCGACGACTGTCGGGCGTTCCAACAGTACAAGTCGTTGAGGGGGAGCAGGACCAGCCTGTCCCCCTCGGGGCTGAGTGGGATACTCCCCCACCGGGAGAAAAGACACGTACCGAGCAGGGAGAACTGTCAAAGCAGGTACTCGCTTTCTTTATTACAAGCCGCCTTTTTATAGGCTGAGGGTAAATGGGCGGGTCTAGGAGATGAGGAGAGGTGACATAGGGTGTGAGGTAAAGTGGAGTGAGGGGGGAGAGCCAGCAAGATTTTTACACGTAGCAGTTACTAGGCAGAATCACCACCAGCATAGGCTATGCTTAGTCACCGTTAGGCAGAACTAGAGGGGCCAAGACAGGTCTCTAAACTCCAGCTTGGTTTGAGTTTGGGCCACAGGCCCCTCGCCCGGCCATAAGGCCCAACATCTCCCCCTTTTTCTTTGTTTAACAGGCTTGTTTTGTCACATGGCCCCTGAAATTAGTTGAGGGTAAGGAGAAGGAGAACTTTTCTCTATCTTCAGGGTGCAGTAGAATAGAGAAAAAAGAATTACAGTTTGACCACCGCTTGATAAGGGCACCGCAGGGGGCCCCCATCTTCTTAACAAAGCCGGGGCTGCAGACAGAGCAGTATCTCCACCCCCTCCTCTCCTGTGCATCACGGGAGTGAGGGCAGCCACTTGCCATGCAGCAGGGGATTGGACTCACAGCCCTGGCTCAGCTCTGGCGCTGGGAAGAACTCACCAGTCTCTTGCTGATCTCAACCTTTCCCTCAAGCTCTAGCGGGCCTGTATCTTTCACAGCATCATCCTGCAAGTCTTAGCCAGAAGTCTTTTCATCCACATTGCCTTTTATCTTTTCACTCAGGTCTCCTCTCAAACCCATCTCCCACATTGCCTTTTATCTTTTCACTCAGGTCTCCTCTCAAACCCATCTCTCACCCCAAATCTCTTCTCACCTCCAAATAACTTTTCACCTCCAGGTTGAAGCTCAGCGGAGGAAGGGGTGGCCTATGGAAACAAGCCCCCACTCAGCAGTTCCTTCCCTACCGTGCCTCTCCTCCTACAAGGAGTAGAAGTGGCAGGGGTGAGAAAGGACTGGGACTCATACCGCAGTCTTCCCTCTTGCTGCTGTGGCTGAGTCTGTGGTAGAAGCAACACCATGACTGCAGGGGCTTGCCCGACCAGATCCAGAAGCCGGGGGTGATGCCCACTATCATGGTCATCAGGTACTTGATCATGAAGACTATGAAGTCAGGGCTCATGAGTGGGAAGTGGCCCGGAGGGCAGGGCACAGCGTAGCTCTGGCAGGTCTGCAGGAGCCAGGTGCGCTCCCAATGCAGGAAGGCCTGCTCCTCCGAAAGCTGACCACCATCTCCGACACCCTCTCGATGGCTGAGGGGAAGAAGAGGATGACCGTCAGCCAAACGGCACCGTACAGGGTCATTGTCACAAACACGCGGCTGGCTGGTGAAGTTCTCCATCTCAAAGTCCAGTTGGAGGATCTCCAGGGGTCCCTGACCCTCCCACAGGGCTAGGGGTGTACCCCGGGCCCAGGCCACATCCACATTAACTGTTGAATGTTTTGCTTCAGTCAGCAGCTCTGAGGCCACAGGCCACTTCGTGACTTGGTGCCTAGGAGGGTCACACCCTTTTTGGCCTTCACCCTGAGTGTAAAGTGCTCCACGCTGGGGCTGGCAGCCAAGGAGGAGTTGGGTGCCAGGTAGAGGAGGATGTTGAGCACCTCACCAGGCCTGAGTGGCTGATCAGGCAGGCAGATCATCAGGTTGCTGTCCAGCCTGTACTCTTGCACAGCCGGAACAGGCTGATGTTGCCGATGCGCAGCAGCGGGCGCAGGCCGCAGTGTGCTCCTGCAGCCGCCCGCTGCGTGTAGTAGAGTTCAACCTGTTGACTCTCGGCCACTGCCTCCAGCTCCAGTTCGTCGGACTTGCGGCGGGCGCTGGACAGTGCAGCTGGTGCTGAGGGTCCGAACCAGGCCAGGGGCAGCTAGGCGTGCACCAAGCAGGTGGCCAGGCCCCTGTCCAGGTGACAGGAGCTCCGCACCTCGCGGGTGTCCCAGAAGGCGTAGCCATCGTCCGAGAAGCGCTCCACGCACATGGCAAGGTCCTCCAGCAGGAAGGCCGCCACGTGCGCCACTGCCACCATGAAGGAGCAGCCCGACAGGAAGATGATGGGTCTCTCTGGGTAGCTGAAGCGCCGCATGTCCACCAGATAGGTGAGCACTGTGAAGAGCGTCGAAGCACAACACAGCACGGACCACACACCCACCCAGAGGCGGTCTCTCCTCCTTGAGCTGGCGCGGGCACGAGAAGGGGAAAGACCAGCGGCCTCTGCCCTCTGACAGGGACACGGCAGTGAAAGGCAGGTCTGACAGGAAGAGAGCAGTGGGGTAGGCAGCGGGACTGCCGCCTGTGCCCCCGGAGCCGTCGGACGTGTTCTGGCCCACGCAGTGCACTGGGAAGTTATCGCAGTGCAGCTGTTCGGGCCACTGGAAGGCGACGAGACGCGGGTGTAGAGATCTCCGCCAAAATCCTGTGTGAAGATAGTGACCCCAAGTCCCTCAACGTGGTGCCTGCAGCCGGGCCAAGGAGCCCCATGCCTGCGAGGATGCTGCCAGCCTCCTGGACGCCCGCCTGGGATCCCGGGCAGCAGCTGCACCAGCCTCACTGCAGGGCTTTACTTCTGCGGGGGCCGCAATGGGGGCGTTGGAGTGGCCCACAGTGGGGTCATCGGCGTTCAGCTCTCCGTTAGTGGAGTTCAGCGCCTGGGTCTTGCAGTGGGGCTGGGCCTTGTCCCGATGCGGAGGCTGGGAGGGCACGTCAGAGTGGACGGTGCGGATGGGCGTAGGCAGGGGCTACCCGGCCCAGTCGTACTCATAGTCGAACACGTAGCTGCTGCGGTCGAAGAGGTCCGTGCAGAGCTTCCTCAGGTAGTCGTAGTCCGGCTTCTCAAAGAAGTCCAGGCGCCGCACGTAGCACAAGTAGGAGGCCATCTCCTCCAGGAAGTTCTCGCACAGCACCTCGATGGGAGTGGCGCGCTTGGTGTCGCCAATCTTCTGGTAGCGCTCCTTCAGCATGTCCACCTTGAGCCCCTGCCAGGGCAGGCTGCCGCGCAGGAAGTACATGAACATGTGTCCCAGCGCCGCCAGGTCATCGCGGCGGCTCTGCTCCTTGCCCAGGTGCGTGTTGATGCTCATGTAGGGTGCTGTGCCCGTGAGGCTCTTGTGCTCGCGGTAAGGGATATGCTTCTTGGTCTCAGGGTCGATGTACTCCTTGGCCAGCTCGAGTCGGTGATGTGGATGGTGGGCTGCCGTTTGCTACCCGGCCGCCCGACCAGGAAGTTCTTGGGCTTCACCTCGCAGTAGATGAGACTCTTGATGTCCACGTACTCCATGTGCGTGATCAGCTGAATGGCGATCATCAGCACTGTCTTCAGCGTGAAGGTGCGGTCGCACAGGTCGAACAGGTTCTCCAGGCTGGGCCGCAGCAGTTCCAGCACCATGGCCTTGTACTTCCCACACTGGCGGAAGTAGTAGACCTGAGAGATGCCCTCTGCCACGCTGAGCTGCTTGTAGAAGTGGTACTCCAGGTGCAGCTGCGGGCCCCGGGACTTGATGGGCTCCAGCTTGATAGCCACGTACTCCTTTGTATACAGGTTCTTTCCTCTGGCCAGAAGATCCCGCTGCCCAGGAATCACTGCACTGCACCTCACCAGTGGATAGAACTGGGGCACCTCGAGGTCCGCGTCCTTCTGGTTTATGAGTCCCAGCAGGTTGGGCAGGATGGTCTGGTTGTAGGCGATATCCATGCCCACCGGGATGGAGATGGACTGGCAGAAGCTGTGGTCCAGTACCGAGATGCCTTTTTCGCCGTGGTAGGGCTGAACCTGGGCACTCGTGGACAGCGCGCCCAGAAGCGTCAGCACCAGGGTGCACAGGCCCAGGGGCCAGCGCGACGCCGCCCTGCCGGGGCCCCTTATCGCCGGCCGGAGTGCAGCGGTGTTCTCAGCTGGAGGAAGGAGCCGAGGCGCTGGGGAGCGGCCTGGATGCAGGGAGGCGCATGAGAGTCTTCCTGGCACAGGGGCCGGGTCCAAGGCGAGCAGCCGAGGGCGCTAGGGTGCCTGCACCTGGAGGTGATGCCGCCAGCCGAGGGGCATTCTCAAAAGAGTCAAGAGAGGGCTTTAAGGTTGGTTTTGAGGTTGACTGTCCCATATTTTATGGGGGTATACTCACCCATAGACGCTTGGCCCCTCAGCGTTTTTCCTCACACGGGGCACCAGACTGTCGGGGGACAGTACAAGTCTTTGAGGGGGAGCGGGACCAGCCTGTCCCCCTCGGTGCTGAGCGGGATGGTGAGTATGATGGCCCCACCACTCCCCCACCAGGAGAAAAGACACACACTGAGCAGGGAGAATTATCGAAGCAGGTACTCGCTTTCTTTATTACAAGCCGCCTTTTTATAGGCTGAGGGTAAATGGGCGGGTCTAGGAGATGAGGAGAGGTGACATAGGGTGTGAGGTAAAGTGGAGTGAGGGGGGAGAGCCAGCAAGATTTTTACACGTAGCAGTTACTAGACAGAATCACCACCAGCATAGGCTATGCTTAGTCACCGTTAGGCAGAACTAGAGGGGCCAAGACAGGTCTCTAAACTCCAGCTTGGTTTGAGTTTGGGCCACAGGCCCCTCGCCCGGTCATAAGGCCCAACAGACACCAGCCTGGGCAACATACCCTGTCTTAAAAAAAAAACTGTGGAGAGGTTGAGGCAGGAGGACTGCTAAAATTAGGTCAGTTTGGGGTATATAATGAATCTGAGTCTAGCCTGAACTACATTACAAGACTGTCTCAACCCCCAAACAAAAACAAAATAACACATTGGCTACTTCAAAGACTTTCTGAGCAGAAAAGCCAAACATGGAGTTATGTGGCCGGCACCAGTGCCCGGAACCATGCTGTAGAACCAGTCTGGTGAGCAGAACTCTGCCCATGCTGCAAGACCAACTCGCTGATGCTTTCACATCGCCCCAGCTGCCGAGCCAGGCATTGTTCCACAGCCTCCACTGCCACGCAATCCCACATTGTCTCTTTCTCTATGACTATGAACTAACACAGGCCTAGATATAAGTCTGGTTGGCCATACACCCGTGAACCAAACTGCCAAGAGATCCTAGAAAGGCAAAGTTTTGGTTATTTTCGACTTCTAAAATAGGAAGCATGTTCTGTTTCTCCAAGATCTTAAATTGAAATTTCCAAACAGGGAAGAGATCCATGTGCTTTTGTACCTACTGAGGTGATCCTGTGTTTTACTTTCTTCAAGTGTCAGTTTCCTGTACCAGGACCCCATCTTAGTTCATGTAACAACAGGGCTCCCTGCCTTAGTGCACAGGTACGGAGACAGTGGTTAGTAGAATGATGACATTTTAATTTATTGTATTGGGTGGGTGTACACATGCCATAACACCTGTGTGGAGATGTGAGGACAACTTGTGGGAGTTGGTTCTCTCCTTCCACTCTGTGGGTCCCAGGAATCAAACACAGGTCCTTAGGCTTGCTGGCAAGCTCCTTGTACCTGATGAGCCATCCTGCCAGCCCTGATTTATATTTCCTACTAGAATGATCTACTTCATTTAGATGTTCAAATTTATTGTTACACTTATGCTTTTAACTATATGTTTTTATTATTATGTCTGTGTGTGTGTACCCACATTCATAACACACATGTAGAGGCAGAAGACAGCTGTGTAGAGTCAATTTTCTGCTTCTGTGTGGGTTCCAGGGATCAAAATCAAGTTCACCACGCTTGCATGGCAAGTACTGTTTACCCAGTGAGACATTTTGACAACCCGCTTAAGCTTTTGTCATTTATCCACACCTCCATATCTAGGAGCTGGAGATGTGACACCCAGAGTCTCGGTGTTTTTTAATTGGTACTTCCTCCAGGAAAGCCACTATCGCATCAGTTTATAAGCTGGTCAGCTTGCTTGGATCCAGGCACGCTATGTGAAGTGAGTGGAAGACACCAGGGATGGGCACCTTGGAGAAGGTGAGCAGTGGTTTCTGACTTGGGAAAGGTGATAATTGGAGGCTATATACAGTACTGTTTGCCTCGGTTTATCTCATTCTCTCTTACAGTGGGCTGGCCACACTTTCTGGGTCATATTTTGGGACTGGAGAAGATGGTATTGCTCTTGCAGGAGTTTGGTTCCCAGAATCCATGGTGGGCAGCTCACAGCTCTTTAATTCCAGCTTTAGATGATGGACACCCTCTTCTGGCCTCCATAAGCACAAGACTCACATGAACATACCCACCCAGAGACACACATATACACACAATTAAAAGTAAAG
Source organism: Cricetomys ansorgei (assembly GCA_026225945.1). Classification (NCBI taxonomy): domain Eukaryota; kingdom Metazoa; phylum Chordata; class Mammalia; order Rodentia; family Nesomyidae; genus Cricetomys; species Cricetomys ansorgei. The sequence goes on from JAMJFZ010001899.1 coordinate 3,117,237, forward strand.
AAGAAATGCTTTTAAAAAGAAACTGACAGCCTCCCAGAGTTGGCAGAACATTTTAGAGCCCTACCATCACTGTGAATACCAGTTCCCCACCCCCTGGCCGGCTGTGGTGTTACCCGCATAGCTGCTCTGATGTGTGTGTAGTGACAGCTCATCATGATTTTGGTGTGCAGTTCTCTAATGATAATGCTGAACATTTTTCACATACTTCTTTATCCTTGGTATATCTTATTTGTTACAGTGCCTCCTTGTGTCTTTTGTCCATTTCCCTGGCTAGCTTGGAACTTTACGTAAACTAAGCTAGTTTTTAACTCACAGAGATCTGCCTCTGCCTCCCAAGTGCTGGAAACAAATGTGTGTGCCACCACATCCAGTTCCATTGTTTAGTTTTACTGTTGATTTTGGAGCATTTTAAAATGAATTTTGGGGTTTTGTATGTTTTAATGTTTTTATTTTACTTTATTTTAATTTGATGTATATGGGTCTTTTGCCTGTATGTATGTCTCTGTACCTCTATGCCTTGTGTCCAGGGAAGCCAAAAGAAGGTGTCAGATCCTCTGGGAACTGGAGTTACAGACAGTTGTGAGCTGTCATATGGGTGCTGGGAACTAAATTTGGTCCTCTGCAACAGCAGCCAGTACTCCTAATAGCTGAGTAATCTCTCCAGCCTGTTTTCTTGCTTTTGAGACAGGGTCTTATGCAGCCCTGGCTGGCCTGGGTTGTTTGGTTGTTTCTGTAAAATACTCATTCATTTTTTTAAAGGTTTATTTTTTATCTTATTTATTATTTTTTGAGACAGGGTTTCTTTGTGTAGCTCTGGCTGTCCTGGAACTCTTTCTATAGAACAGACTGGCTGTGAATTCAAAGAGATCCACCTGCCTTTGCCTCCCATGTGCTGGGACTAAAGGCAAGCACCACCACTGCCCAGCTAAAACAAAACGAAGGTTTTAAAATGAATATCTTTTAGGATTTTTTCCTTTTTTTAGACAGGGTTTCACTGTGTAGCCTTGACTGTCCTAGCACTTGCTGTATAGGCCAGGCTGACTTTGAACTCAAAAAGATCTATATCTCCTTCTGCCTACCAAGTGCTGAGATTAAAGACATGTGCCAGCACACCCAGCTCTTATTAAGATTTTGACATAAATTTATTGAATCTGTATATCAATTTGAATAAAACTGATGCTGTTTCTTTATTGAGGCATGCTGGGACCTGAACTGGAGTCCTCTTGAAGAATAGCATACCTTTCCTGGCAGTGGTGGTGCACACCTTTAATCCCAGCACTCAGGAGGCAGAGGCAGGCAGATCTCTGTGAGTTCAAGGCCAGCTTGGTCGACAGAGTGAGTTCCAAGACAGCCAGGGGAAAAAAAAAACAAATTGTCTCAAAAAAAAAACAAAAAACAAATCCCAAAACAAAACAAACAAACAAAAAGAATAGCTTTGAGCAGCCTCTCTAGTACCCTCTTTTTTTTTAAATTTGAGGCAGGGCCTCACTAGCCCAGGTTAGCCTTGAAGTCACGATTTATTTAGGTCTTTTGTTTCTTTTATTAGCCTTGAGTAGTTTTTTTGTTAAAAGCTTAAAATTATTTCATGTTTTGCTTGCATGTGTGTATGTGTATCACAAGCATGCCTGGTGCTCACAGTGGCAGGAGGATCTCTTCATTTGAAGCCAGCCTGGTCTACACAGTGAGTTTCAGGCCAGTTAGGGCTACATAGTGAGATCTTGTCTCAAAACACAAAAGCAAAATCTAAGTAACAGTAATAACAGTAGTCTGAATGTCCTTCCTTTTCTTCCTTTTGCACTGGCAAGAACCTGCAGACCACATGGAATAAGAGCACTAGTACCTGGGTCCTGATCTTAGGAGGGAGTGTTATTGGGAAGTGTGACCTTTGCAGTAGTGTTTTTATAGCGATTATTTGTTAGGATTATCAGGTCCTTCCCCGTTCCCCTTTTCCTGCTCCTGTATCCACTCTCTGCACACACCTTAGATTGTGGCCGATGGTGTTACTGTTGCTAATTCTTTCCCTACTTCTCTACCCATTAGAAGGATATCAACTTTTCTACCTGTATTGTGTGTTTCAGTCCTGAGAACATTTTGCATAATGCTTTATATATTCTCTTGGATATATTTAGAAAAATATCAGAAGATATTATCAGCCTTGTTTCAACTTTCAAACATGATTTCAGAACATCAAGAGCAGAAGAAAGCTTATGGTATTTACCATATGTTTGCTTACTGTGTTCTCTTTTCCCCTGATGTTCTAATGTTCCTTCTTGTATCATGTCCTTTTCGCTTAGAGAACTTCTTTACTATTTTTAAGAATGAAGGATAAACTGGGCGGTGGTGGTGCACACTTTTAATCCCCGCACTTGGGAGGCAGAGGCAGGCAGATCTCTGTGAGTTTGACGCCAGCCTGGTCTACAGAGTGAGTTCCAGGACAGCCAGAATTACAACAGAGAAACCCTGTCTGGAAAAAGAATAAAGGATGGCAGGGCATGCCTGTTCATGCCTTTAATCCCAGCACTCTGGAGGTGGAGGCAGGCAGATCTCTCTGGATTCAGGCCAGCCTGGCCTATGTACTATATAGTGAGGTCTAGGATATCCAGGGCTGTATAAAAAGACCTTGCCTCAAGAAAACAAACTACAACAACAAACAATCAAAAAAAATTTTTTTGTTTTGATTTCACTTCATTTCTTGAGAATATTTTACTGGAAATAGGGTTCTGTTTTAGCAGTTCTGGTGTATTTTGTTTTGTTTCAGCACTTTGAAAACACTGCGCTAGGGCCAGGAAAGCAGTGCATTGGGTTGAGTGCTTGCCGAGCGTGGACATGACCTGGGCCGGAGCCCGGCTCTGAACAGGTGGGAGTGCGTGGTGGCGCATGTCCACAGATAATCCCAGCAGTGGAGAGTCGGAGGCAGGAGGAAGATGGGGAGTTCAAGGTTATCCTTGGCTGAGGCCAGCCTGGGATACATGAAGTTTCAAAAACAGTTGAGGAAGGTGGCTAGACAGGTGGCTCGGTGGCTAAGAGCACTTGTTCTTGCAGAGGACCTGGGTTTGAGTACCAGCACCCACATGGTACCTCACAACAACCCATAATTCCAGTTCCAGAGATCAGGCACTCTCTTCTGACTTCTACGGGCACTCAGCATGCCCATAGTGTGTATGCAGACAGGACAATGGTACACATAAAGTAAAACAAAATTTAAAAAAAATTTTTTTGGTCTTTTGAGACAGGGTTTCTCTGTTGTAACTCTGGCTGTCCTGGAACTCACTCTGTAGACCAGGCTGGCCTGGAACTCACAGAGATCCACCTGCCTCTGCCTCCTGAGTGCTGGGATGGATTAGAGGAGTGCACTACCCGGCAAAATAAATTTAAAAAGGAGTTTTTAGAAAGATTTTTAGTTTGGAAAAAATGCAATCGTGAGCCAGGCATAGTCATTCTGGCTGGTAATTCCACCACTATGGAGGTTGAGGCAGGAAGAGTGTGAGTTTTAGGCCAACCTGGGCTACATGATGTCTTGGAATGGAGTTTGTTGTGGAAGTTCATTTTTAGTTATGTACAAAATAATTGTTTTATGCACTGTTGGGTGAGGGTCTGCCTAGGTGTTGGCATTTTGTATTGTCTGCAGGTGTTGAATTTATGTGGGGCATGTTTGATTGCTAATGATCTGTACCTGCTATCAGTAGAACACCTGAGGAGTTTTGAATAAAACATACCTGAGCTCAAATGGGGTTCCACTGTTGAGTATGGCTCTGGCCAGGATGTGGTTCCCTCTGCAGAGGTCTGGAAGAGCATGCACGTATGAAAATGCCTCTGTGTCTCTCTTGTTGAGACACCACAGCAACGTAACTACTACATGAGTTCTTTGGGATTAGCCCACTGGGGAGCTATCATAGTTTCATTTCTGTTGCTTTAATAAAACGCTCTGACCACAAGCAAGCTAGGGGAAGAAAAGATGTATTTGGCTTATACTTCCAGGTCACAATCCATCACGGAGAGGAAGCATCAGGAGAAACAGAAACTTGAAGTAGAAACTATGAAGGAGCTCCACTGTGGGATTGCTTCTCTGGCTCCCTGGTAGCATGCGGGGAGCTAGCTTTTAATTTTTCCTTTTTAACTTATACGTATATATGTGAACCTATATGAATCCCATGTATAGGAACCCTCTGAGGCCAGAAGAAGGCCCCAAATCCACTGAAACTGGAGTTACAGATGGTGGTAAGCCACTGTATGGGTGGTGGGAATCAAATCCTGGTCCTCTGGAGGGGAAGCCAGTGCTGAGCCATCTCTCCAGCTCTGTTTCTCCTTCATTTTCTTGCTCCCTTCCTCCCTTTTCTTTCCTCCTCCCTTCTCTTTCCTCTCTCCCTCCCTCCCTCCCTTCTTTCTCTCTTTCTCTTTTTCTTTCTTTCCTCTTTCTTTTTATAGAGTCTCACTATGTAGCCCAGATAGCTTACAAGTCTCAATCCTCCTGCCTCAGCTTCTCACATGCTGGAGTTCTAGGAGCACCAGCATGCTTGGTGGTAAATGGTTGGTCTCCTTTATCAGTCTCAAGTCCACTTTGTTTTAAGTGTATTCTCCCTGGTGTTAAGGTTAGGTTATATCTGCTCCTTTCTTCTTCCCCATCTATTTTCCCCAACCTCCAGGATAGGAGGATCTTTTCGATATAGGGTCTTTTGAGATAGGATCTTGCCATATACCCAGGACAGCCTCCCCTCCCTCCTCCCATCCATCCATACTGGGAATTGAATCCAGGCCCTCACACATGCACTGTATCCCCAGCCCTCAGAGTTGGATTTCATCATGGAGTTTCAAAACATTTTTTCAGATAATTCTAACATTTTTATCTGTGGGACTGTCCTGGAGCTGAGGTGAGGTAGAAGGCGTGCCAAGAACCCCAGAATTCTCATTCTGAGAGCAGCAGGTGTTCACCCCCTCCCCTCTGCAGCTCTGACAGACCCAAAAGCTGTGTTGCCTCCTCACAGCAAGGCACCGCCCCCCTCAAAGGTATGCAACCTGGCAGAATTGTTTATCTGGAGCTGTAGCACGGCTCCCTATATGACCATATAAGGACTCTCCCTCTGGTCCCTGGAAAATACCTAGGCCCAGGTATACCCCAACATGCAAATGGGGCTGCCTGTCCTAAGCCAATGGGTTTCCCTTGATGTCCCTGGATACTAGAGACCCTTCCTCTCACTATATATGTGACCCTGTTCCCCCAATAAATTGAGTCATGCCCAAGGTCTCCAGAGAATTCTGTATATTCTCACTGGCTCACAGTTTCTTCGATTGAGGACTGATGGACGCACCATAGATGCATGCTGGGAGGCTTCCCTCCCCTGAGTGCCAGCATGGGAGGATGTGGCGGGACCATTCGTTTTCTGGGGCTTGATAGGTGTTGATTTTTTTTTTTTCCATTTAGTTTAAAATCTTCCTGGTTCTTGGTTTGATAATTTATTGTCAGTGAAAACCTTTTAACATACTCCTCTGAGATTTGTCTTTAGGCCTCTCTTCCGGCTGTCTGTCTTGGCTATGTCTCTGGCTGGGAGCGTATGCACCTGGTTTTGTCAAGTAGAGGAAGGAGTTGTGTTGGGCCATGTTGGTTGAAGTGGTGCCCACCTGTTGCGGTTCTAACGTTTTCCCCCCTGAGACAAAGGTCTTTCTACATAGTCCTGGCTATCCTGGAACTCACTGTGTAGACGAGGCTGGTCTTGAACTCACAGAGATCCACCCACTTTTGCCTCCCATGTGCTGGGACTAAGGTATGTACCACCACACCTGGTTACTTCGAACATTTGGGAGTCTGGGGCAGAAAGATCATTGAGACCAGGAGTTGGAGGCTAAGAAACTGGGCAAAATGGCAAGACCCTTTCTAAAAGACACAGAGGAACAGAAGGAGAAAACAAAGGAAGGAAAAACATGGGGTTTAGGGAATCAGTTCTGAGTCAGAGTCTGTAATGTGGAGTGGAATATTTCCAGCTGGTGTTTGCATGACTAAGTCACTAATCAGGCTGTGACCTGAGATCTACTTGGGGTCTCTTTGGACTTCAAACAGCAGTCTTTCGTTGTGCTCTCTGTGCTTCGTTGGCTTTAGCCCTGGATCAAGTCCAGGAGGGAAATTGCACTTTGTTCGCTCTGGGCTGGATTAGTTAACTGTATGAAATCCTATAACCCTGCCCTGCCCCCCACCCCCAGACACTTTGCTTTCTCTCTGTGTGTGATTTTGTTGTTTTTGTTTTTGAAGCAGGGTCTTGCTCTGTAGCCCAGGCTGGCCATAAACTCAAGATCCTCCTGCCTCAGTCTCAGGTGCTAGGATTAGACATTTGCCACAAAACCTAGCTTTATGTCTGTCTTTTTTATGTTTCCTCAATGTCATTTTATTATCATTTGTTTTGTATGGGGGGCAGATTCGGGCTTGCTAGGGTTGAACTTAGGGACTTGTTTTGAAGGTTTATTTTTATTTTATATGTGTTTGCCTGCATGTATGTTTGGTGCCCCCTGGGGGTCAGAAGAGGGAATACTCAAGGCCTACATGGTGACCATACCCATTGACATGCCTGTGTTGATGGGAGAGATTTCACAAGGTCCCACCCCTAGATGAAAAGCTACACTCCATGGCTGTTGAGGAGGGGAGAATCAGTTTTCTCCAGGGATGAGCCTCCTATTGAGTTATCCAATCCAAGTGGTCAGTCCAAAATACATGTACATAGGAACAACACTAAATGTGTAGAGCACTGGGAGCTCTTGCAGAGGACCTGAGTTTGACTCTCAGCACCCACACGGTGGTTTACGACTGACTGTCACTCCAGTTCTAGGAGATCCAACACCCTCTTCTGATCTTTCTGGGCAAGAGGCATGCCCATAATGCATGTACATACTTGTAGGTAAAACATTCATACACATAAAATGAAAATTTAAAAATCCTTTCTCTATGGGGTTAAGGAATGATTCAGTAGTTAAGAGCACTGACTGCTCTTGCAGAGGACCCGAGTTTGATTCCCAGCACCACATGGTGGCTCACAACCATCTGTAACTCCAGTTCTTCTGCCTTCCACAGGCATCTGGCACACAGATGTACACGCAGGCAAAACATTCATGCGCATAATAGAATACGTCTTTAAAAAAGTGAAAAACCCTCTCTCTCTCTCTCTCTGGTGAGGACCAGGATATAGCTCTCAGCTATTGTACCAGACTATGCATGTTGCCATAATGGTGGGATAATGGACCAAGCCTCTGAAACTAGAAATGTTTCTGAAAAGACCAGACAGCATCCTCGAGTTTGCTGCCCATTATTCATGGATACAAGACTTCCCAGCATTCACATGAAGCTGATTAAAGGCCAGAAAACAAAGCCACAGTGCTCAGCTGCTAGGAGAAGGAGGAATCCAGCCTTGGGGTCATCTGGGGGCCTGAGAGCCCTGCAGCCCGCCATCAGTGTGGGTGGGTGTTTCTCCTTTCTTCTTTTCTTTCCTTTCCTTTTCTTTCTTATGGGGTCTCTCTACAGAGCCCTGGCCTGGAACTCACTGAGATTTGCCTTCCTCTGCCTCCTGAGTCCCTGAGATTAAAGGTAAGTGCCACCATGCCTGTTCAATTTTCAAATTATCATTGATTGTGCGTGCAGGTACATGGGTGCCACAGTGCATATGTGGAGGTCAGAGACAACTCAGGGTTGATTTCATCTTCCACCTTGTTTCTGCTGCTGTGCCCTGCACTCCAGGTAGTCTAACCTAAGCTCCTGGGAGATTCTGTCTTTGCCTCTCATTTCACCGTGAGTGCTGGGACGATGGGTGTGCATCACATCTGGCTTCTTACGTGGGCTCTGGGGACCAGACTGGATTTCAGGCTTGTGTATTAAGTGCCTCCATCTGCTAACCCATCTCTGGCCTTGTTTGTTTTTAAGACAGAGTTTCTCGATTTAGCCTAGGCTGACCTTGAACACACTAGCCTCAGGGTCATGGAGATCTTCCTGTCCCAGTCGGCAGAGTAGGATGACAGGTATCATGGTTGGTTCCAATAGCAACTTGCCACAAATTAGAATCACCCGAGCAGGGAGCCGCACCTGAAGAGCTGCCCTGGCTGCCTTGACTGAGCTGGAGGCCCCACCCCTTCTGTGGGCGGGACTATCAGGCAGCAGTCCAGATGAAAAAGGTATTCAGCCGAGCGTTCATTCTTTTGCCTTGTGCAGGATTGGTCCTCACTTGCCTCACTTGATCCCATTTCTGCTGCTGATTCTTTCACTGATAGCAGATCACCGTTCCAAGCATTGATCGGGACCAGTGGCTCTCCCGATAAAAAGGGAACTTTCTGGCTTCCAAAGTCAGGTTGGGACTCCTGAGGCACCCTATCCTGTAGACTGAGTAGCTATCAGCCTCGAGCCCCACGTGAGAGACAGGTCTCCTGGGACTGTTGAGTTCTAGCCTCAAGGACCGAGAACACGGTACTCAGCACCTCAGGTGTGATTTGGTGGTTTTTAGTTTAGAGCTCACTATTTATACATTCCCTGCTCTGTTCTCTAGAGAACCCACTAAAACAGCAGGCATACGCTACTACATTGGCTTCAGTGTTCCTATTTGAAAAAAGAATTTTTTTTGTATGTGTGTAAGGTGTGAGTGAAGGCATGCACATGTTCCAGAACAGTTTTCTGGAGTGGCTTCTCTCCAGTCTTTACATGGATCGTGAGGCTTGAACTAGGGTTGTCAGGCTTGTATTCTCTGGCCGAGCCATCTCCCTGCTCCCCACCGATGTTCCTTTTTTATTGCATGGTTTTGATATATTGTTTAAAAAAAATTCCCACCCCCAAATCACAAAAGACTCCTACAGTCTCTTCAGTAGTTTCAGTTTTCCTGTTTTGTTAACCTTTAGTTCATCTGGGCTTACTTTGTATCTGGTGGGGAGGTGTGGGCATAGCTTGCTTGCTTTTCTCACCACAGAGGCCCTTGCTCACTCTGTTGGTAACGCCTCTCCCACTGAGGCCCTGAGAGTCGGCTGCCTCCAGTGCCTGTGGTCCTCCCAGGTCCCAGCTTTGCCCGCCTGCTGTTACAGTGTTCGCTGTGGATTTTGTGAAGTGTTCTAACAACTGGTAGGCTGAGTCCCTCCTATGATCCTTTTCAAAAGTGACAAAGCTGTTAATGGACCTTTACACTGGTATACATTTTAAAATGAGTGTCAAGTTTCTTTTAAAAATCGTTTACCGATTACCTTAGGAAGAATGGACATCTTTATAATATTAAGGTAACCCATTGACACAGGTATCACTTCGTTTATGTAGAGTCCATTGTAAATTTTTTAACATATTTTATTTCTTTATATTTTATGTGCCCTAGTGTTTGCCTGAATCTCTGTACACCACGTGCATACAGTGCATGAAGAGACCAGAAGGGGGCGTACGATCCCTTGGAACTGGAGTCACAGATGTTTGTGAGCAGCCCTCTGGGGGAAATGTATGCTTAACATTGTAGGAAGCTGCCAGCTTTCCAAAGTGGTTGCCAGTTCACATTTACATGTAGTTTTTGTTTTTTTAAAGACAGGGTTTCACTATGTAGTCCTGGCTAGTTTGGAGCTTGCTAGGTAGACCATGCTTGCCTTGAACTTTTGAACTCTGAGATCTGCCTGCTTCCGCCTCTGCCTCCCTAGTGCTGGGATTAAAAACCAGCAGTTAAGAGCACTGGCTTCTCTTCCAGAGGACCTGGGTTTAGGTCCCAGCACCTGCATGGAGGCTCACAACTGTCTGTAACTCCAGTTTCAGGGGATTTGACACCTTCACACCAGTGCACATAAAATAAACTTAAATTATTAAAAAGAAAACAAACCAAAAAATCCTGTGCCACTATACCTGCCACCACCTACTGTCAATAAGAGCAGCATAAATATTCAGTAATGGCGGTGAGTGAATAAAATGCAAAGCTGTGACACGTCGGTCGTCACTGCCTCTCGCACCCCGTGCTATCTGAGTCCCACCTGAGACTTCTCTGGTGACTATGGCCGGTTATTTGGTTTGTGCTGCTGACACAGGGTCTGATGTAGCCCTGGCTGGCCTGAACCCTGATCCTCCGGCCTCCACCTGTCACGTGCCCAGCCTGCTGACTCGATGTCCCTGACTCTGAGCCCTTACTCCCTGCTCTTCAGGCTGGGAGTCCTCACATTACACCGGTGTCTCCTCATCTCCATCATCTTCTCATTGAAACCCAGCCCTGGTGCCTTGGCTTCCCCATGGATGTGTCTTCCGGTTTCTGCTGACACAAAACTCCCTCCCCTCTCATTGTTTTGTGTTAGTCCTCCAACCTGAGTGAGACACTAATCTGCGAAATCCTTCACTGAGGGGATAGATTTTCCTGTACTGAGGAAGTCCCAACACCCTTATTCTCTTTTCTTCTTTCCTTCTCTCCTCTCCCCTCCCCTCCCCTCCCTCCCCTCCCCTCTCCTCCCCTCCCCTCCCCTCCCTCCCCTCCCCTCTCCTCTCCTCCCCTCCCCTCCCCTCTCTCTTTGATTTTTCAAGACAGAGTTTCTCTATGTAGCCCTGGCTGTCCTGGAACTCGCTCTGTAGACCAGGTTGGCCTCACACTCAGAGATCCACCTGCCTCTGCCGCCTGAGTGCTGGGATTGAAGGTGTGCGCCACCACCGCCCAGCTAACTTTTTCTTTTTAAACTTTTGTTGGGTTTGTTTTACATGTTTGTATATCTGCACCACATGCATGCCTGGCTCTGAGAGGCCAGAAGAGGGTATTGAATCTCCTGAAATTAGGGGTTATAGATGGTTATGCGTTGGAAATGGGTGCTGGGCTAGCTTGTTTTCTTTTTGGAAGCTCTAGGCCTGGGGACTCCTTGCTTGCACTTAGATTCTGAAAGGGACTGCTGAGTGAACCTCTTGCTTTCTTCATTTCCTTCTGGAGATTGTCTTGCTGTGTAGTCCAGACTGCTCTTGAATTTCCTCCTTCAAAGCTGGGATTAAAAGGTGGGCCTCAACCACACCTGGCTCTTGTATTACTTTTTTTTTTTTTTTTTAACATATGAGTTAAAATATCTGCATGTACACCTGCATGCCAGAAGAGGGCGTCAGATCCCCTTACAGATGGTTGGGAGCCACCATGTCACCATCTGGTTACTGGGAATTGAACTCAGGACCTCTAGAAGAGCTGCAGTTCTCTTAACCGCTGATCCTTCTCTCCAGCCTGTATTACCTTTTCTTTCCTTCTTTCTTTTTTTAATTGTCACAAGGCCTTCTCCAGGGGTTCTCAATACAGTTCCTCGTGTTCCATAAAATTATTTGTTTCTATTTCAGAACTGTAATTTTGCTACTGTTATGAATTGTAAATTCACAAGGGTCATTTGACCTCCAAAGAGTCATGCTGAGTGTTATAGACTCACCAGTGAGTCTCTGCCACAGAGCTGGGTGGTGGTGGTACACACTCTTAGTCCAAGCGCTAGGGAGGCAGAGGCAGAGGCAGGCGGATCTGAGTTTGAGGCCAGCTTGGTCTCAGGACAGAGTGAGTTCTAGGACAGCTAGGACTACACAGAGAACCCTGTCTTGAAAAACCAATAAAAAATAAAAAATCAGCCATGGATGCAGTTTCCCTTGGAGTTAGGTGTGTCCCCCTCAGGTGTTTAATTCTGGGTCTCCTAATAGGAAAAAAAATCATAAACAAACGCAGTGCAGCCTGGCACGTCTCATCTGCAGCACCTGGGCGCCTCCCTCTGCCTCCTAGCTGCCCACGGCACCCACCGGAGCCTCATTGCTGGCTGTTACTACCATTGCATTGTTTTTCTGAACAATGATGCAAAGAACTCATTACTGAAGGACCAGCCTGCAATCCCGCTGTCCCTGTCAGGAGAGGGAAGGTGGCACACGGCACTGTGCATGGTGTAGCTTTCAGGATGGGGGCAGAAAGAAACTAAGGCAAGCTGCCTTCCAGACGGACTTTTATACTGACCCAGCCGTGCTCAAATGATCATATAAACCATTTTATCCAGTCTACTGAAAGCAGTTACACTGGATTTATTCAGCTTTGGATTAAGTCCCGTTGATTCATGGGTTCCATTTCCTGACATTTAAAAAATTTACATATACTTGTAAGACTTCAGAATATTTATTTTGAACAATAAATATGTAACCGTATTTGTTATGCAAAAATTACCTTTTAGCTCGGCATGGTGTTGTGCATTTGTGACCCCATCACATGGGAGATGGAGGTCGGCCTGTGAGTTTGAGGCCATTCTAGTCTACATAGCAAATTCTCAATTATCCAGGGTCCAGGAATACATCGAGAGACCCTGTCTCAAACAAAAAGAACAAGAAAGATCCTTAGATCTTAGCTCTGGAGCTATAGCTCAGTGGAGGAACACTTGCCTAGCATACGTGAGGCCTAAATTTGATCCCCAGTACCAAGAAAAAAAAAATTCCAACTTTTTTTTCAATGTTGAAGAACCCAGGGCTTCAGATACCCTAGGCAGCTACTTTTCCACTGAACTATACCCAGCCCTAAAAGCTGTAATAATGGAGGATTTAATGGAAAGATGTTGAAGTACTTAATTTAGCTAAAAGACGTGTTGGAACAGCTGGTTTGGAGATACATACCTTTAATCACAGCACTCAGGAGGCAGAGGCAGGTGGATCTCTTGAGTTCAAGGCCAGCCAGAGCTACATAGTGAAACCATGTCTCAAGAAAAAAGGAAAAAGAAAGGAAAAAGCTAGGGGCAGCTAACCTACCTATAGAGGAGACCAGCACCCCGGCCTTCAGGAATCTTTGGGCCCAGGTGCTGGACTGCTGCAGGCTCTTCTTGTCCTGCCTGTCTCTATTAGCTGCAATCTGATGAACCCAGCAGCCTGGTGCGCTTAAGAGGTTAGCAGAAAGAGTGTATTCCTGAGTGCCTGCTTGACAGAATCCCCAGGGACCTGGTTCGGGTCAGGTATCCTCCTTGGAACTTGTCACTTTGGGTCAAGGAGTAAGGGTGGTTCAGTGGCTAGCATCTTTGTTACTGTTCTCTTGCTGAGAAGAAACACCATGACCAAGGCCGTGTATAGATGAACGCATTTAATTGGAAGCTTGCTTGCAGTTTTAGAGGATTAGTTTGTGATTATCATGATGAGAAGCAGACAAGAGAGGGTGGGTAAGGCATGGTGAAGGCTTTTGAAACCTCAAAGCCCACCCTCAGTGACACACTTCCTCCAACAAGGCCACACCTCCTTCCTAATAGTTCCCCAACTTGGGACTAAGCATGCAAATATTTGATTGTATGGGGCTATTTTCATTCAAGCCACCACACGATCATATCCTATGAACATGTGGTTGGAGGAAATAGCTCTTGGTAAAAGGATGCCAGTAGTTCATGTAGTCTGTTATTTGTCCAGTAGATAATTATCAGGCACCTGCAGCATGCCAGACTCTTTTAAATGCCTTGAACACAGACAGCTAGCGGGTCTCAGCCACCAGCTTGAGTCCTAGTGAGGGAAGCAGTGCTCAGTTTGTGTCTACTGGCCTGACTCAGCTAACCTACTTCCTCTGCTAAGAAAGAAGCAACATTTTGTACTAAACACAGGGATCCCTCCTGTGGCTAGCTGGGGGATGGTACCTAGCCTTGGTGGCTAGGGAGCAGCAGCCAAAGCTCTGTGGCAGGGGCAGCTGCAGCTGTTCAGAGTTGCTAGCCAAGAGTAGTTGGTGAAGGGAGTGGCTTCCTGTTGAGCAGGGATCTTTGGGTTTAGCTTGTAAGTCAGCTCCCAGAGAAACTGGAATTTTCATTACACAAATGCAAACCCAAGACTGGCTCACAGGCACGTTCCTGATACCCCTAGCTGGTTGGGGGAGGTGGGAGGGGCTTAGATCCCAGGTTATCCCTCTCACCCTTTCTGCTCTGCTCCTAACACTTGGGCAGGGGTGTATGTCTGTACACGAAGGTGGAAATTGAAGGACAAGCCAGGCATTGGTTCACTCCTTTCTTCATTGGGTCCAGGGATCGAGTCAGGTCATCAGGTATGGCCGACAGAGCCACATCATTGATCCACATCTGTGTCTTTTTTGTTTTGAGAGACTCACTGGGTTTTACTAAGGCTGTCCCTGTGACCATGGGTTTGGAACTATCCTATGGAGCTTGGTGAGCTCACCAGCCAGTCAATTGGGAGTCTTAGGCAACTTCATGACCTTTGGCTTCACATCTCTGCCTTCATGGCTTCAGGCAGGTAGGGATGGGAACCAAGGCTGAATTGGCTGTATCTGCAGAGGAAACCAAAAGGTCAATTTGGAGACAAAGGCCATGGTGAATGGTACAGAAACTGCACAGGAAAAAGGCCATGCCCAGAGGGAGTAGGAAAACTGGTCAGTGGAGGGAATCCAGGTAAACAGCAGGAGGGTGAGGTGTGTAATTATATCTGGGTTGTAAGTGCCTACTAACGTTTGAACAAATGTCTGCATTTAGCACAGTGACCTTCGGCCTGGCCCTAACTCAGGATTGTCTGCAGTGGAAAGTGAGAAATGACAAGGCAGGTAGCAGGGGAAATAGGATTGAAGCAAGTGTGAGAAACAGACAAGGAGCCACGTGGTCATGCTGGTCTTGGATGACAGGTAGGGAAGGAAATGAGGGGATGAACATGAATGTTTTGTCCATAAAGAAAGTTGATAGCGTGTCTCATGCATTATTGCCAACACACCTGTGTGAACTTGACCCTCAGCTGTAGACTGTGTTCATGCATTCAGGACAGGCGTGATTGTTTTGCTGGATTGGAGTGAGGTGTAAGACATAAAGGGCTTCGTGCAGAGCATGGTGGCACATGCCTGGAATCTCAGCACTTAGGAGGATGAGGCAGGAGGATTGTGTAGCTTGGTCTGTATAGCAAGTTCTAGGCCAGACTAGGCCTACATAGTGAGACCCTCTCAAGAAACCCCCTCAAAAGCCAACAAAACAAAAATCAAAATGTTTATTCCTATACTTACCCCATAAGGAAAACCTGGATAGCCTTTTTCAAATGCAGATTCTGAGAACCTTATCTCCAGTGCTCACACCTGCAGTCCCAGCCCTTGGAGGGGCTGGAAGATCAGGAGTTCAAGCCCTGCCTGAGCTACACAAGACCTGTCTTAAAAACAAATGAAACAATGAAACCCAGGCCTGGTGGCTCATGATTGTAACTCCAGTACTCAGGCCGCTGAGGCAGGAAGTTCAAAATTTCAGGATCAGCCTGTGTTACCGGCAGGACCAGGGTATTTTGGACAGCAGGTAGGCAGACAGTAGTATCATGTGACCACCATAATATGGCAGCAAGAGAAGGCAGAAACTAGCAGGTGTACTGCTCACAGTAAGGGGGTCAAAGTGGGCTTATCCTGGGGTGATATGGAGGGCTAGGGCCTGATGCTGCCAGGTCAAGTCTGTCACCATAGATTAATTCTGTATGACCACCTGTCTTTTTGCTAGGTCTCTAAGCTTTTTGTCAAACTCTGGTTAGTGTGACTTGGGCCCTGCAAGGGTATGATTGCATGTATTCCACATGGGGGTTGTGATAGTTTGAATGAGAATGCCTCCCTCAAGCCCCATAGGCTCATGTTTGAATGCTTGGTTCCCAGTTGGTGAAGCTGGGAAGGATTAGGTGATGCCTAAGTCAGAGGAGGTCTTCCTAGAGGTCTTCTCTGCCTCATGGTTGTCATCTGAAGATGTGAGCTCTTAGCCGCTGCTCCAGCACCATGCCTGCGAGCCTGCTGCCATGTCCCTCACCATGACGGTCATGGACTCAGTCCTTCGGAACCATGATCTCCAAATGTAATTGCTTTCTTTTATAAGTTGTCTTAGACATGGTGTCTTTGCACAGCAACAGGGAAGACAGAGGAAGTATGGGAGGCACAGAGTGTTCTCTCCTGGTGGGAAAGTTTAATTTTAGTTATGTTTGAAATTGTTTTATGCACTGTTGGGTGAGGGGATATCTAGGGTGTTCTGTATTGTCTGCAGGTGTTGGATTTCTGTGGGGGAGGTTTAATTGCTTATGATCTGCACATGGTATCAATAGAGCACCAAAGGAGTTCTGAATCAATAAAACACCTTAGCTCAGATGCTCAGGGCTCCACTGTCTAGTTAGGTGCTGGCCAGGATGCTGGTTCCTTCTGTTGAGGTCTGGCAGGATTTCCACCTATGAAAATGCCTCTATCCCTTCCTTGCTGAGCCCACACAGTGGTGTACTGCTACATACTCCCTCAGATGCATTCATCAGAATCATGACGCAGGGCAGTCACAGAGGACACTAGTGCATGTTGAGAGCAGGGTCTTTGTGGTTACAGGTTTTATTAGAAGCCTGCTTCTCTCATGAGCTATCAAGCCAGTGGCTACAAAGCAGGCAAAGGATGCTGGGATGGGGTGGGGCAAGGGACACAGGATGGGGTAGCTGCCTCTTGGAAGCAGCCAAGCTGTTCTCAGCTGCAGCAGGGGTAGAAGATTAGGTAACAGTCCCCTAACCCAGCCCGGAACTAACACCCTCCCCTTCACAGAGGCACTTTGCCCTGCCCCCTCAAGCCTGTCAAAGCTCAGAATAACCCTGAGAACCAGATAGCAAGATGGCAGGGGCTCTGCTAGGTGTCCTGCTTCTCTTGGGGCTCCTAGGTACGCATAGGGGTCAGGGGAGCTAGGTGGACCATATCCCAACATGAAGGGACTAGGGAAAAGCCTGAGACCGAGGTGTCGACTGAGACAGTACTTGGTTCCCAGGTGCACTATTGTTGGCTGAAAAGAAACCCAGAGAGAGACACAGGAGGTCTGCACAGGCCCAGGGGCAGATAGAAACCTTCCAGGCTGCTGCTTCATGCCCAGTGACCCCTCCCTCCCCACATATCACAGGCAGAATAGAGGGGAAGAATGAAGAGCTCAGCCTGTACCATCATCTCTTCGACAATTATGACCCAGCATGCCGACCAGTCAGGAGGCCTGAGGATACTGTCACCATCAAACTCAAAGTCACCCTAACCAACCTCATCTCACTGGTAAGATGCCCCCCACCCTAAGCCTGCACTCTCACTTCCAGCCCTAACTCCTGGCTTCAGACAGGCTTTTTCCTGTTGTAGAATGAGAAGGAGGAGACTCTTACCACCAATGTCTGGATCGGAATTGTGAGTCAGATCTGGGGAGCAGTGTGAGCGTTCCCAGCCAAGCCCTCTCTTCCTACCAGGTAGGAGATAGAGCGCGCACACCTCCACCCTCTCCTTCTTAGGACTGGCAAGACTACCGGCTCAACTTCAGCAAGGAGGAGTTTTCGGGCTTACAAGTCCTACGGGTCCCTTCAGAACATGTATGGCTGCCAGAGATTGTTCTGGAAAACAAGTGAGGACTGGCCAAAAAGCCAGCCAGGGCTGAAAGGGAACCAGCTTGGGGGAGAGAGGGTTTTGTTGGCTTGGGGGGAACTTTGTTGGTTGGGAGAGGCTTGATTGGTGAAGGAGGTTCAGGCCTGTGAAAAACTTGGTTTTCACAGTATTGATGGGCAGTTTGGAGTGGCCTATGACTGCAATGTTCTGGTCGGTGAAGGAGGCTCTGTGACCTGGCTGCCCCCTGCCATCTACCGCAGCACCTGCGCAGTGGAGGTCACCTACTTCCCCTTCGACTGGCAGAACTGCACTCTCATCTTTCGGTGGGAATAGTCACTTCAAGCAAGGAGGCTGAGAGGAGCCTGGAGCAGGGGAGAGGGGCTGATGTAGTTAGTGGAGCAGGTGGGGTCCCTGTGGAAGGACTTTGTAAGGACGTGGGGTGAGGCCCTGCAGTGGTGGGAAGCTGGACCTGGGTTTGGGGGGGGGCACCAGATTCTTGCGGCCATCTTACAGTATTAGCCTGTAGTTCTAGCTACTCCCCAGGGAGGCGTAAAAATCACTTCAGTCCAACATGATGAGCCTGTCAGCAACCCAACCAAACCAAAAAGGAAATAGGGTTGGAGACAGGTTTTGCTGGGGGTTGGGGGGTAGGGTGGGCAGAGTGAAGCCACATTATTCTGCCAGATCTGAGCTTCCAAGCTGATGCCTGGTCCTGTTTCACAGCTCCCAGACCTACAGTGCTGAAGAGGTGAAGTTCGTCTTTGCAGAGGATGAGGAGGGCAAGACCATCAACAACATTGACATCGACGCCGTAGCATTTACAGGTGAAGTTGGGATATCGCTTTCTCCAAAAATCCTTTCCAAGATGATGCCCAAGGAGAGGACTTTCATTGTAGGGCTTAATTTGGGCCATGTAGTTCGGGCTTGCCCTTCTTGAAGTCAGGCTTGACTGTCACATCAGGCTTCCCTCCTCGCTTGTGTTTTTTCATACCTTTACTAGGAAAGCCCCTCTCTGCCCTTACTGCCTCCATGCTGCCAGCCCAGGGTCCAAGCGGCCCACTTGGGCCCAGACAGCTGCACCCACCAACTCGGCCTGGAGTTGCAGGTGTGCAGGCTGACTGTACCCCACATTCTGCAGAGAATGGAGAATGGGCCATCGACTACTGCCCAGGCATGATTCGACACTATGAGGGAGCCTCTGCAGAAAGCCCTGGAGAAACTGACATCATCTACACTCTCATCATCCGTCGGAAGCCGCTTTTTTACGTCATTAACATCATCGTGCCTTGCGTGCTCATTTCCGGCTTGGTGCTGCTCGCTTACTTCCTGCCTGCGCAGGGTAAAGGGTGACCCCTGACTCCCTGAACCCCAGGCTGGGCTCCCTCCTTCTGTGGCCTCTCTCACAGCATGCTCCCTATAGCCGGTGGCCAGAAATGCACTGTCTCAATCAACGTCCTGCTAGCCCAGACTGTCTTCTTGTTCCTAATTGCCCAGAAAATTCCAGAGACGTCTCTGAGCGTGCCATTGCTGGGAAGGTAACCTCAAAGTGGATCCCACAGAGCTGAGGGCCAGCATGGAGGGTGGAGCCGAAGAAGGCTGGGGTAGGGGCTTGTTGTCGTCCAGTTCTGGGCTTTTATTTGGACACAGGGTGGGGCTGGGACGGTGGTGGATTATCCGACTCCCCGTTCTCCTCACTGCTGCTGGCCGCCACCTTAAGGTCTCCCGAGTATCTCTGTTGAGAGGTCAGTATGGCTTAGTATCTCCTCAGTCCCACCTCCTCTGACCCGTCATGTCATACCCCTTATCCCAAACGCACCGGATCCCCGGGGGCCCCAAGGCCCAGCTGGCGTAGGGTTTGTTGCAGGGAAGAGGTGGACCGGTGCAAACCGCGTCCACACAGGCACAGCCACACCCCCTGGATCAGGTACCGGGCACTTGCGCCAGCTGCTGCTCCAGCTTGTCGAATCCCCTGCCCTGCGGCCAGGGCTACGCGAGCCAGCGCCCTACCAGGATCCCCAGTGTCCGGGGCTGAGCTCTGGCAGCCATCGCTGTCCAGTCGCTGCACCTCCTGCTGCAGCCACAGGGCTGAGATCTACATTGGGGGCACAGAGGCTAGAGGTCCTTGCTTTTGCTGGCCTAGCCCTCTCCCCCTTTCCTTCCACCCTTCATCTCCCTAGAGCTGCACCTCTAACAAGGTGGCTCCAAAGTTCACGATGCTGGCCGCAGCTTCTCTTAGCACCAGCCCTAAGGTGGCCTGGGCGGGCGGCTTATCAGATTCCAGGGGCTCCTGGGACTTAAGCTCTCCGAACCTTTGCGCCAGATATTCATGAGCTGCCGCCACAGCGAGTTCCAGGGAAGAGAGAAGCGGAGGCTGTAGGGCCACCTGGAGCAGGGGTAGTGGAGTGGTCTGGTCACATGGAAAGGGTAACAGCAGGGGGCGCTGGAGACCTCTCCAGATGCCGCCTTTGGGCGAGCCATTCTCATTACCCTCACCTCGGTGGAGCTGTGGAAGTGGTAGACCCACAGCAGGGTGTCCAAGTTGCTGGGAGTCCCCTTCATGGCCGCAACAGATGGTAGGTGTAGAAGGGCAGGGGACAATTTTGGCGCCGCGGGGCGGCAGCAAGGGGAAGAAACGCCTCTGACTTGTGCGGAGGTGTTTTGTGACGTAGTGGATAGCTAGTGCCTTCTCCTGTTGTGGGATGCTGTGACATCATCCTCCCGGGTATCTCAGGTATCTTATTTTCGTCATGGTGGTTGCTACGCTCATTGTCATGAACTGCGTCATCGTGCTCAACGTGTCTTTGCGGACGCCCACGACTCATGCCACATCCCCTCGGCTGCGCCAAGTAAGCACTGGTAGAGGAAAGGACGCTGGGTGGGGGGGCGGCAGGCTTGTAACTTATCTCTGCCCTGACCGCAGATTTTATTGGAGCTACTGCCTCGCCTTCTGGGTTCGAGCTCACCCCCCGAGGCTCCCCGAGCAGCCTCACCCGCGAGGCGTGCCTCGTCTGTGGGCATCCTGCTCCGAGCAGAGGAGCTCATCCTGAAAAAGCCGCGGAGTGAGCTTGTGTTCGAGGGGCAGAGGCACAGGCAGGGAACGTGGACCGGTGAGCGCTGCTTTTGGTGGGCCGAAGGCACACACTCGCAGCTGGGGACACTTTTAATGACCGGGCACTTGGTGTCGCCCTACCAGCTGCCCTCTGCCAGAACCTGGGTGCCGCAGCCCCTGAGATCCGCTGTTGTGTGGACGCTGTGAACTTTGTGGCTGAGAGCACACGAGATCAGGAAGCCACTGGAGAGGTAGGTTAGGAAGCTTGAGGCAGAGTGGCGCTACAGAGGCCCTCCCTCAGTCCTGAGTGCTAAGCTGTCTCTCACAGGAAGTGTCCGACTGGGTACGAATGGGGAAGGCACTGGACAATGCCTGCTTTTGGGCAGCTTTGGTGCTCTTCAGCGTCGGTTCCAGCCTTATCTTTCTTGGGGGTTACTTCAACAAAGTTCCTGATCTCCCCTACTCACCTTGCATCCAACCATGAGCCTGGGCCAGCACCCACTTCCTCCTTCCCCTGCAAGAAGTCAATTCTGAAAACAGGCTGACAATAAATCTTGTTTTGTAAACTTCAGGAGGGGTCTTGTGGCCATGTGGGTAGGTCTGGCTCCTCAGGGTCAGCAGGAGTAGATGATGGGGCCAGGTTCTTGAAGCCAGCCCCTCTAGGACAGAGATTGCCCTTGGTTCAGACTTGCTACCTCTTGGCTCCTTCTGACTCATTTGACCAGATACACTGACTCTAGGCCTCAACAATGTTTATCTGTTGATAGCTAAAGAGGCTTTGCAAGACCCAGACATAAGGCACAAGTCTGGCCTGGCCCTGTTTGTGGCTGGTGGAAACGAAATACCTTCAAAGTGTCCCACAGGTTTAAGACTGAAGATGCCCTGGCCTCTGTCATGTCTTCTGGCCTAGTACCATCAACCTCACTTAATCTCCATGAGACATCATAGATTCCAACACCCTGCCTCCACCCTCTGCATCCCAACTCTCAAAACTCTCCCTGGAAAGCATCTAGGATTGAGAGAAAACAATAGTGGGATCTCAAGATGGTGGAAGCTGGTTGAATTGTCTTTATTAACAAACGGGATATCCAAGGCCACTACACTGAGAAAGGATACCGGAGGGAGAAGGGCTACTTGCTGCTCACACTATATACAGATGCAAGCACGGGGGTATGGAGAGGGGGAGCTTTGAGCTCTCCCTCTAGGGAAGTGGAGTGGTGGAAAGGCAGGAATGTTTTGGCTGTGGGGTCCCTCCTCCATTCCCTGGGGCCTGGGGGGAGGAAAATCATTAAAGTGCTTTCAGAAAATGAGGAAATGGTCCCTGCCCCTGGAGTGGCTGGTGACCCCCCCCCCAGAGTCTGGTACATTCAAGGGGGGAGCCGGCTCCCCTGGCGTGCAAATAAAGGGGTACAGGACCCTGCTCAGTCAGCAGCAATGGGGTAAGGGGGTCCAAGCCCCAAGCACTCTTCTCTTTAAGTGGAGAAAAGGGGAGGGGCAAGTCCCACTCAATTCCTGGTAAGGGGAAGCTGTATCAGCCCCCAGAAGTTGGGGACAGGCACAGCTTTGGGAGAAGCTGTTGGGAGAAAGGATGGTCACGTGATCACAAAAGCTTCAGGGATCAGAGGTCACGTTCCCAGCAGGCTCCAGTGAATCAAACCAGTAAAAGCAAAAGCCCAAGGAGAGGAAACAGGGGCGGCCTGGGTAGTCCGACTGTGGGGAAAGAGCTGGGTCCTTGTGGGGGAGCCCCAGCCTAGGGGCCTCGTCACCAGTTCATGATGCAGTTACGGTTCAGAGTCATAAAGTAAACTTGGCTGCTTCCCCCAGAGCGGACTGAGGCAAAAAACACCTGAATGAAGTAGAAAAGATATCACTAAGGGCTAAAGTGTGTCAGAGAAGGAGAGAAACTAGAGTGACCCAGGTGCCTCCCATCCCCTATGGAAGGCAACAGAACCCAAGGGGAAGGAGGGGAGCGGCTATGACAGCGTCCAGAAAAGCAGAACACCCCCATCCCCACCCCCACCCCCACCCGAGCATGGTCTGGAGAGCAAGCACAGCACAGGGACTCACCTTGTCATTCCGCTCACACAGGAACTTGAGCCTCTGGGCTCGCTTGTGCATGAAGACTCCATCTAGGTGGCCTGTCTCCACAGAGCGGATCTCAATGGCTTTCTCACCCCAGCCCATTATCTGGTTGGAGCAGATGTAGGCTGAAAGGGAGAAGATGGTGAGGGCTGTGGGGAGGTTATGGTCTTGGGCCACCTCTGGACAGTGTGTGTGTCCCTTCGCTTACCGACAGACGTGGGCATCTCCCCCCACTGCAGCACCACGTCCTTAATGATGCGCCCGTAGGTGTTGACGTAGACACCCTCGTCCTCATAGCACAACAGCATCTCCATGCCGTCAGTGTTGGGGAGGAAGATGATGGCATGAGGCGTGATCTGGCTCTGGATCTAGGGGGAATGAGGTGGGCTAGGTGGGGTCCCCAACCCCATGTCTGATGTCCAAAATGGGTTGGTCCCACTAGCCCCACAGCCCTGGTAAGCTCACATGTACAGGGATGTAGATGTCATAGCTGTTCCCAGAGTCAACGTCCACAGCGTGGAAGCCAGCACTGGAGCCATAGATGACCTTGAGCCGCTGTCCCTCCTCGACTGTCAGGTCCACCAGCAGAGGGCGGTGAGGGAGGTCAGCAAAGGACTACGGAGAAGAATAGGCTCAGGGAAGACAGGTGAAGGAGCAGAGCTTTGCAAAGTAATGGTGGCTGAGGCTGGGATTACCTTGAAGGCCATGAATTTGTGGTAGGGTTTGGGGGCCCAGGCATACACCTCCACGGAGTTCTTCAGGGCAATGACCAGGAACTTAATGCGCTCATATTTCACTGTGGGCAGGAAAGAGGGGGGCAGTGACTGCCTTGTCAGGCTCTGTAGACCTCTCAGTATTTAGCCCAGATCTCGTTTCTCCCTGGCTACTGTGCTGTAGCAGCCTCACCAACACGATAGTGGCCACAGCCTTCCATGTCCCCCACTGTGGTCCACCCTTGTTTCTTTTCCACCTCTGGGTCATTGTGCAGAATCTTGTTCCGAAGCCAGGACAGGTAATATACCCGCAGTTTGTTCCTTTTCCCTGAGGGACACATGGACACATACACTCTTATTCTCACTGAAGGCCTCGTTGCTGCCTCCCACAATGTTTTCTGCAGACCATAGAGAATGATCAAGGTTGCTCTCCTCCCCAGCTGAAGATGACAAAGGCAGAGTTGAGCCCTTGTCCCCAAACTCCATATACACACCTGAGATGGTGATGAGCAAGTTAAGCCCTTCCAGTACATCCATTTGTTGGAAGCGTCGCCGCCCGATGAGCCCATACACTTTGCCCTGCCCGCTTCGGTCCAGCAACATCAGCCCATTCTCTGTGCCCACCAGGAGGTTGACCCCTACAACAGGAGTCCTTGGACAGGTCAAAGGTAGACCCAGGCTCTCCCCCAACCAGGAGCACAGCAGCTGTGTTCAGACCCCTTTCAGCCTTTTCAACCCTGGCTTACCCCACAGGGCTGCACAGAGGATCTCTGAGTTGAATCGCTTCTTGTACTTGCGAATCTCAGGAGTTTCACTGTGAGCCCGGGTGTTGGTAGGATTGACGTTGACCACAGAGCCCTTCCTCACATCGAACTGCAGCTGATCAAGGCGACCACCCTCTCCGCCCACTAGAGCTGCCAAGATGAAGAGGAGGCAGGGTAGGCTGTAGCCTTTCAGTGTCCGTTTTTATTCCCATGCCCGTACATCTGATCTTTTACCTCAGAATACTTGGAATGGGGAGGGGAAGACCAGAACAGAGGTGCATGGGGAGAAAAAGTAGCCTGGCTCAAATCCTCTCTCTGCCACTCAACAGCTCAACTTCTGCCTGGTTCCCTTAGCCATTCTGAGAAACTGCCTCTCGGAAGCCCCCCTTTCTTATCTGTGCCTGGGCAGGGGCTAAGCTTTAAAGAAGAGGCCTGTGCCCAAACTTTTAAAAGGAGTTTTCTTGTCTATGTGTGCCCTAGTCCAGAAGAAGGCATCAGATCATCTGGGCCTGGAGTTACAGGAGGTTGAGAGCTGCTGATGTGAATGCTGGGAACTAAACCTGGGTTCTCTACTAGAGTAGCAAGCACTGAGCCATCACTCCAGCCCCATGCCTATACTCTGTAAAGCTACAATCTCAAAGATCTCCTGCCTGAGCTACTCTGGACTTCAGCCTCGAGGCAGATAGACCCTCCTGTCCTCACCTGTGATAGGGATGGTATCCCCACTGCCTCCAGGCTGGTAGATCCCTAGATCCACAAACATGGTGAATGAACTCTTCCCAGGGGCCTTTACCAGCCCACGAGACTGGTACTGTGGAGGGACAGGGAACAATCAAGAAACACATGTGACTCAGGCCTGTGGCGCTGTCCCTCTGTGGGACAGACCTCAGGTCCCTACTGAGAAGTTCACAATGCCTTGCTCCACCTCCCACAGTGCTCCAGGCACCCAACTCTTCTGCAAACCCCAGGGCTCTCCCTTAGTCACAGACCTACTCCAGCACACTCACGTCACTGCCTCCGTCCTTCGTTGGAGGGCTTTGACCTTTGCTGTTCTCAGTAGGGGAGTGGCTGGGCTGGACCACATCTGGCAGGTTTGTGTAGCCATTGCTGTCAGAAAGCAGCAGGCTTCGTTCCTCTTCAGGAGTCTGGAGAACAGAGCCAAGAGTCAGGGCAGGGCTGCAGAGGGCAGGCTGCAGGTATAAGGAAGGGTAAGGCGACCCACTCACACGCTGGACCACCATGGTGCCTCCCCCGTATGGGGGCTGGGTCCCGGCTATCTCCTCAACATCATGAACCACCATGGTGCTGACGCTGTCCGTATCTCCATCACTGCTGTGAGAAAGAGGAAGGTGGGGCCTTCCAGGTTCTGCCTGCCATACAATGCCACAGGAAGCAGATGACAGCCAGAGACTTGGGCTTTCAGTCTCCTCAAAAGCCCTCACTGACTCAGGTGTTTTCTGAGTGGCCCTCGAGGCAGGCTGGTAAAGAGACAGAGGGGCATCTGAAAGGGTCCCCCACAACTGACCGGACAGTAGAGGGGTGGGGAGGCTAGAGCTCCATCGTGGTACCGCCACCCTGGCACAGCCCACTCCCTCCTCTCTTGCTCTGATGAGGAGGCCCTGCCCTAGGACCCCCATACCGGCCCCCGGGAGTGTCTCTGCTCCCCTCTGACGGCTCCCCGTCGCCTTCCTCCTCGTCTTCGCTGCTCTCCACCTCCTCGCTGGACGAGGAGTAGTCCATGGCCTTCTTGGGAGGCCGAGGGGCCTCATCCAGAGTCCGTTCTTTAAGCAACACAAAATCCTGAGGGGAGAGGAGACATGAGGGAGGCAGCGGGGCAGCGGAGCCAATACGAAGGCGCCAATGGAGTCGCAGACAGGAGCAGAGAGGGCTACCCCAGCAGCCAGCCCTCCTCACTAACCTCACCGATTGCTCGCTTATAGCTCTGGGAGGGGCCGCAGAGGAAGAAAGGCAGCCAGGAGGAAGCAGGAGAGACGGTGAGAAAGGTTAGTAACATGAGACAGCTGTGCAAGTCTGTCATTCCCCTAGTCCTCTCACATTAGTGAAGGCTCTAGCCCCGAACCCAGTGCCCAGGACTCTGAAGGCTCCATATCCTGCCCCCAGATCACTCACTGCGGGCCGGCCTGGCCTTGAACGGTGGTCTTCAGGCTTGGCTTTGTTCCCAGGGGAGAGGACTGGGGAGCTGTCCAGTTTTGTGGAGGCTGGGCATGGCAAGGTGGGAGAATGGAGGTCACCTACAGAGTAGTCCCAGGCCAATGCCTTGAACTCACCATGCCCTAAACCCACCCACAGCCTTCTTGTCCCTGTGATATTCTGGCCCTAAGTCACTAAAGGCGATGGGCCCTACACTTTCGGTGTTGATAAAGACAAAGTGGAGGCTCAGAGCAGGCCTGGGCCTGGGCTGACATACCTCCCACACGGTTTCGGTTTCGCTCCAGTGAGCCAGCCTGAGGGAGGTGTCCATGAGAGGCTGGGAGGACACTGTCTGAGCGCTCCCAGCCAGGGTCACTCCTCCTGAGGTCAGGATTACTATGAAGGGACGGAGATCATGTCAGAGACGTGTTACCACCCGTGGGAGTCAAGTTGCACTGCAGGAGGAGCCGACACCAGAGAAGTAGGTGGCAGAAGTGAGAGGTGAGAGTGAGGGGCAACTCCATTACCTAGAGGCGTTGGGCGGGCCAGGGGGCTGAGCTGGGGGCCCAGGAGGCTTGGGGGTGCCCCGCTCTGCCCGCCTCTGCAGATAGATTTGCCAGGCGGAGTTGCTGCGAGGTCTGTGGAGGGAGCACAGGGTGCCGGGGCGGGTGGTGGCACAGGGAGGGGCTGAGGTGCCTGGTTTGGGGCTTGCCCCACCTCTATCAGGTAACATGGCAAAGTCCCTATGCCTCTTACTCCCTAGGCTGCCATATAACCCCACCCTGGTGTTGTGTACCTGGCACGGACAGCCTGAGCTGGCCGGGACCCTCCGGCCCCACTGGTGTTAAGGGCAGTGGCAATAGATGAGGTCCTCTGAGGAACCTGGAGAGAAAGAACAGTTGAAAGCTCTGTCAGTCTTGTGCAGACATCGCAAACGTTCAATTCTACTGCCAATCTGAGAAATGCACTCTTCCAGAGAGCTCACTGAGTATGTACAGGTTGTGAAGCTGGACATGGCCATGCTGGGATAAGGGTGCACTTAGATACCTCAGGGCCTGGCAATCTCTCTCCTCATAATGGCTGCTTTCTACCCTCCAAATGCTAACCCTTCCAGGCAGGGTCCCATGGCTGCCTTGTTTTCTTCCTTTCTACTCTGAACTCTTATTTTCTTGTCTTCCAGGGTTGTGCTTACCTTGGGTGGAGCCTCATTATCAGGCCGGACCCAAGATGGGGGGTTTGGGCTAGGGCCAGGCCCTTCGGAGGTGGGGTCTGAATTCTGGCGGATGACAGCTCCTCGGGCACTAGGTGTGGCAGTGGACGTGGGGACAGCAGCAGGGTCAGGGTCATGGGAGGCTGGGAAGGCAGCCAGGTTTCGAGTGGGCTGGTCCTGCAGGGACTGGGATCGGGGTACAGGTGCTGCATATGGCTTCAGTGGGACCCGGTGTGCCACCAGGCTCTGCAAAGAGAGACAAAGAAGGGTGGGTTGCCTGCTTTGTGGGCACATCCTGCAAACTGGGGTCTAGGCTGAGAAAAAGTCCCTTCTCTCATCAAAAGATAAGGAGTTTCTAATGCTGAAGGAGAGGAATAGACACACGCAATAACCAACTGCCCACAGGGCTGTGCTCTGTGATGTACAGAAGATACCAGGGGATCCCTGTGCTCATGGATGCAGATCTGTGCCTGGCTCTACGCAAAGCCACCTATACCTGTGTTAGGACAGGAATGGGGACAGACTCACCTTGTGCGGTCCTTCCTGAGGCTCCACAGGCCTCTGCATAGGAGGAGTTTGGGAAAGAGGTCCTGGGGGACTAGGAGACGCCTGGGAGATGGGGGGCTCTGGCCCTGTACTGCTTGGCTTCATTTTGGCCAAGGGAGAGTTCTGCTGCTTGTTCATCCTTGCTCTCTCTTCCACCTGTGATGCAAGAGGGTATCAGCAGGCTAGTGTCTGCTCACCTGGTCTCTAATGTAGAGCCTCACTTGCTCCAACCACCCCAGCCCTATAACCTCTGCTCCTTTCCCCTTCTCACAGCTTTCCAGTCTGCAGTGAGACTGATAGGATGGGGTCTTAGACAGGAGGCAGAGAATACCTCTCGGGCCCATGCTGGCTTGTCAGCAGGATTAATGCCCCGACCATAATGATATAGGGGCTTCCTGTCCCCAGGCAGGATCTGCTGCTGCTGCTGTTTCTGGAGCTGCTGCTGCTGCTGCTGCTGCTGCTGCTGTAGGGACTTGAGGTAGGCATGCTCCTGCTGCAGCTGTCTCTGGAGCCGCTCTGACTGCCGCTGCTCCTCCAGCTGCTTCCGCTTGTATTCCTGGGCCCAACAGTAGGGAGAAAGGGCTGAGCAGGGTGTGGCCCTGGAAGTTAGAGCAGGCATGCCCTTCCTTTCATCTACTGCCTAGACATGAGTTGCTTCCCTGGCCTTGGGAAGCCCTTTCCCTGACGTGTTCCCATCCCAGTGAAGGAAAGCAGCTCAGGACGGCATCTTCCCGAGGACACCAAGGGACCCGTTACCAGCAGCAGGGCCTGTTCCTGGAGCAGCTGTTGCTGAAGGATCTCGAGCTGTCGCTGCTCCTCCTCTAGCCTGTGACGGATATATTCCTGGGGGGTTGGGGGGGTGGGGGGGACACGGGGCAGGGAGAGAGGGAGGCGGCAGAGGAGGGTGGCAGCAGCGGCGAAGGGAAGGATCAGCAGGGTGAGGATGAGGGGGAACAGGGGTAGATGAGCCCCAGGGGGCAGTGTGGCACAGATGGGAAGAGGACACGGGATGAGGAGGAATTAGGTGGGTACCATGAGGGATAGTGCCCCAGGGAGGAGTCAGGGAATGGCAGAGAGATAGGGGAATGAAGGCACAGAGACAGGAGGGCAGGGATCAGGGTAGGGTTGAAGGGTAGGAGAAAACAGAGAGAAAGAGTGAAGCTAGAAAAGATAGGAGGAATCTGGGGGTAGGGGAGCGAAAGGAACAGGGCACCGGGGAGCAGGGAAGGCAGGCAGCAGGAGCAGGGGCAGGGCAGGTGTGGAGGCGGGTGTATGTGTGTGCACTGGTGCCAATACCTGCTCCCGTTCTGCCTGCCGCCTCTCTTCCTCTCGCCGCAGGGCCTGCATGTCTTCCAACCGCCGCTGCTGCTCCTTCTCCTGCAGCTTCCGCTGTTCTCGCTCTCGCCGCTGTTGCTATAGACCAAGGGGGTGGGATGCCTTATGGACCACGGAGGTGCTAGTACAGCACAGCCTGGAAGGGTTACCCCTCCATGGAGAGCAGGGCAGGTGTTAGACACGGTGGAGAGAGAGGCTTCAACATTTCCAAGCACATATCCCTAGCTTTGTGTCAGAACTGTGCACCTGGGTCCCAAGAGCTTGGTTTGAGGACAGTAGTTTGTTTGAGGTAGGTGGGCATGTGGCTAGGGAGACTGCTGTCCTTGGAGTGGGCTGAACAGATGATGACATTTACTCTTCCCACTGTGCCATTGTACTGGCTAGTTTTATGTCAACTGACACAAACTAGAGTTATTTTAGAAGAGGGAACCTTAATTGAGAAAATGCTCCCATCAGATTAGCGGTGCATTTTCTTGATTGATGATTTATGCGGGAAGGTCCAGCTCACTTTGGGCAGTGCCACCCCTGGGAAGGTGGTCCTGGCTGCTATAAGAAAACAGACTAAGCAAGCCATGAAGAGCAAGCCAGTAAGCAGTGTTCCTCTTTATCAGCTCCTGCCTTGAGTTCCTACCCTTCCTTTGATGATTAACTATGATGTGGAAATGTGAGCAAAATAAACCATTTCCTCTCCAAGTTGCTTTGCTCATGGTATGTTATCACAGCAGATGAAAGTCTAAGACAGTCACCAAACAAGTGTCAAGAACAGCAGCCCCCTAACACACACCTTGCACCCCTAATCTGAGTTTGCCTTAAGAGAACGGATGTAGTGACAGCCTTTGACCAACAGGGGGCACCAAGTGTCTGTGGACGGAAAAGCAACCCTCAGATTTAAGGAACCACCTTCACAAATCAGTAGCCCAGGATACAAATGACATTCTTTCTGGCCACTGTCTGCTCCCATTCCAAACAACAGCAATAATAAAATGGCCAAGACCAGACCTCTGGACCTTCCTGTGGTGAGGCTGCCGAGGCCCGTCACTTGCAACAGAAAGCTTTCGTCAGGTTTTCTTGCAAATTTCTTATTCAGTTAAGTACAGAGGCCTATTCAAAGATGTGGCAGAGAGGGCAGAGCTGTGGTTCTCAACCTTCCTAACGCTGTGACCCTTTAACACAGTTCATGTTGTAGTGACCCCCCAACCACAACATTATTTCGTCCCTACTTCATAGCTGTAATTTTGCTACTGTTATGAACCGTAATGTAAACATCTGATATGCAGGTGGTCTTAGGTGACCCCTTTGTTGTAGATGCTGTAGCTACTGTCTCCTAGACAGTGTTTTTGTTGTTTGGTTATAAATTTTGAAAAAAAAAATCCAAATTTCTCATTCTCCATCATGCACCAAGAAGTAGTACATTTAAACATACACACATAGTTAATTTTTTGTGGTACTAGAGATCAAACCCATTGGCCTTCATGCATGATAGGCTCTACCACTGAGATGTATCCTTAGGCCCCAGCTCCCCTTTTTTTGAGACAAGCCCTCAACTTGACTGACTGACCTCAAACTTGCTATGTAGCTGAGGCTGACCTAGAATCTCTCATCTTCCTGCCTCCTCCTCAGAGAGCTGGGATTCCACGAATGTACTACTGCAACTGGTTTTATATGGTGTTGGGGTTAAACTCCCAACTTTTTGGTTGTTTTGGAGTTTTGGTTTTTAGTTTTGAGCCTAGGTTGCTCTGGAATTCCTGATCTTCCTTCCTTTACCTCCCAAATGCTGGAAGTATAGGTGAAAGCCACCACACCTAGCTGTAATATTTTAATGAGTAATATAACAAAGGGAAAACTGTACTTAAATGTAAGATTTCCTAAACTAAAATGAATTCCCTTTACCCACCATTAATTAGCCCAAAGAAGGAAAACTATAATCAAAAGTTCAAGAAGGGTCTTTCCAGCCTTTCCAATTGGAGCAGATCAGCAGCACCAACGTCCTTGGGTGCAGACCTGCAGCTGGCAAAAACCAACAGTCTATGGAGCAGGATAAGCCCAGAATGGAAGTGCAAGCAAAATAGCCTTATCGTGGCAACAGCTGTCGCTTTTCAGAAATGGCTCTGCTCTGACAGGATGCTGATGGCACAACCGTCCACATAGGGCCAGGCAGGGGAAACACCTGGAGACTAAGCCTCTAGTAACAGTGGACAGCCTTTCCGTGAAGTCTGAAAGGGCTGGGCCAATCCTGTCTTCTTGTTCCTCCCCTTGCCCTGGTGGATGCCCACTGTCTATCAACAGGACGAGCCCCACCTCTTCAACGCGCCGCCGCTCCTCCTTCTGCTCCTCTATGCGGCGCTGCCGCTGGTGCAGCAGGTGTTTAATGTGTGCCTCAGGGTCTCGCTGCTGCTGCTGTTGTAGTTGCTGCTGCTGTTTTAAAGCCTCGGAGTTGCTCTTATTTTCTTGCTGCAGTCGGAGGAACTCTCGGCGAAGTGTGGACTCCCCAGGCACATTCATGATGGAGCTGGATGATAGTGGTACAAAGGCATATGGAGGTCAGAACATGCTGGTGGTCCCTCATCCCTGGGCAGCCTGCTTGAGTGGATGCCTCCAACTATACCAGACATCCTGCTGATGGCCAATCCCAAGGGGAAGGCAAGGAGATTTTTCTTCTTTTCTGTCCCTCTTCCCTGTTTTGAGACAGAGCCTGATTTGTGAAGCACAGACTGGTCTGGAACTTGCTATCTGCTTTAGCCTCCCAAATGCTAAGGATTGGAAATATGCATCATCATCCCTAGCTTCTGCAGTCTCTGGTGCTGTTTTAAAGAGACCAGCACATACCTTCGTAAGCCCTAACTCAACCTTCTCTTCACCAATCATCTATTTCACTCATTGTTTTGCAGAGCCTCGTTTGGTTTTTTTCAGTTACATAATTTATTGTGTGTGTGCATGCATGCTTGTGACTGGCACAGCGTGGAGGTCAGGGGACAACTTGGAAGAATTCTCTCCTTTTAACATGTGAAACCTGGGAACTAAACTCAGATCATCAAGCTCGCACAGGCGCCTTTGCTTGCTTTGCTCACCAGCCCAGAGACTCAGTTTATACAAGCGTCTATATCTATGTGCCATTACCTAGCTCCAAAGCCAAGGACCATTGTTGTCCCTTCAGACAATACACAGAGACCCCAACCTCCCATCTCTACCTTGCAAACCCACCTTGGCTCGCCTTCCTCTCCATGGCTGTCATCTTCCTCTTCACTGCCACTGTACTCATATTCTGTTTCCTCTGCAAAGGGGAGACCACTGATGCTTTTCTACCCAGCACCCCAGTCTCCACCCTGGGTAGGGAAACCTTAGCTGGGGCTATCATTTGGGTCTATATGCAGAGCCTAGCATGAGGCACCTCCCTGACCACCTCATCCTTGAAGTGATGTGAGAGATGGGCCAACAGGCTTACATGCTCACTTATGTATAGGCTTCGAATGAGCCTTCTAAGAGGACATCAAATAGCTATCCTCACCAGCTAGGCTGACTTGGGACAAGTAGTAAAAGCCCTGGAGTTTCAAGTTTGGAAGAGGGCTCCTTGGGCAGGGCGGATGGGTATAGCGAAGGGAGGGAAAGGCGAGCCCAAAGAACTCACAGCTGAGAGAAAATAGGGCAGAAGCAGCACCCAACCTTCTGCTCCCACCTACCCACTGACCTTTCTCACCCCGCTTCTTCCGGGAGCGGTCAATGTGGTCCTTGAGCTGGATGCGGACCTGCCGCTCCGTGGGCTGGTCTCGGATGAAGGGAAACTTGAGTAACTGTTCGGTTGGTGGACGGCTCAGGTAAGTCTTGATAAGACACGTGTCAATGAAGTCAGTGAACTTCTTAGACCTGGAAACAATGGTGGCTCACACTGGGAGGGCCCCTTTGGAAGGGGGAATCACAGGAAGATGGAGGGCCACTCATTTCTGAACTGTCTTTTCCTTCCTGGCTTCTCCAAATCCCAACCCCAGGTGCTGCCTGCAATCCCCACACCTCTTCCACTGTGTCCACCAAAGCCTGAACACAAAGATGCATTAGGTGAGGGTGGCCCTGCCTAGAAACTTTCTCTCTCAGATGGAGAACACTCAAAGACATACCATTTCTTTGACTTGAGCCTTGGGGGAGGGTTCCGAGGGATGAGGAAGAGGGCTCGCATCGGGTGCATGTCACACAGAGCTGGGACACAGAAGGAACATTGTCAATCTTCTTCACCATATTGAGAGGCCAAAAAAATCCCTCCCTCTGAAGCCCATTTCCTCCCTATATCCACTCCCTTGCCCTCCTTTCCGCTCCAGCCTACCCCAAGGCAAAGTCAGCACTTACGGGGGGCTCCCTCTGCCATTTCGATGGCTGTGATTCCTAGAGACCAAATGTCACTCTAAAGAAGGGAAAGAAAGGACAAGTACAAATATTTCTGACAACACTGCATAACTCCCTTCACCCGGCACACGCCTTCCTGACATATCACACAGTAACTCCCTTCACCCAGCACCCCATACAATCCTGCCATTTCCTCTTCCCTTCCTGAGTTCCCTTCCTCCAAACCATTCTACCTTCCCACCTAAACATTTCTTGCCATAAAATGTTGGGTTTTTAGTTTATATGAAGAGAGAATCTTGTTAGGAACCTGGAGGGCCTCAAACAGCAATCCTCCAGGTTTTAGCTTCTCAAGCCTGGCCACAGGCCACAAAGTTTCTATCTCTTCACTGCTCATATGCTACTTCCCCTCATCCTATTCTCAAACTTCTAAACTATCCGTTATCCCCATTTCACTTCCTGCCCCTGGTAGCCCTGGTGCTCCTGCTTTCTCACTTCATACCCTGTAGTCATAGGTGGCATCGGGGTTCTCATCACAGGCAATGACTTCTGGGGCCATCCAGTATGGGGTCCCAATGAAAGTGTTCCGCCTGCCCACAGTGCGGTCCAGCTGAGCACTCACCCCGAAATCAACTGGTGAGACATGAATAACGGGTCATCATGAAAAGCCCCCTCTATTCTTCTGTTTCATTCACTCATGCACTCGGCCTGAAGCAGCTGAGGCCCAGACCCTGCTCAGAAGCCTCAACATCAAGGTCTTGAAGAATTTGACACAATCTTCCTGGATCTTGGGGGCTCAAAGGACAGCATCCCAGCAGGAGGGAGTTTAATGCCCCATCTCCCATGGAAGGATGTAGAGCACTGCACCCTGATGGGGAGCAGCTAAAGAGCTTCTCAGATCTTCACCAGTGGGCGGGCATCTCAGTGTGGGAGATAGGGACAAGGGAATAGGCTTCCTTGGCATGCATGCAGTTGGACTTAAGCCAGCCATTTGAGGGAGGGGGCCCTGTTTTGTCTTGACAGAGAAAGGGCCTCAGAGGACCCATAGTACCTAGCTTGACTTCAGCGTTCTCCGTCAGCAGCACATTCTGTCCTTTGATGTCTCGGTGGATCACCTTATGGGCATGGAGATGGGCAAGACCCTGGGACAAAAGAGTGGAGAAAATCAGCCATAGTGCTGGAGGGGGTGGGAAAGAGCATGAAGGTGCCAAGACTGAGGGGAAGCTAGTTATCAGTCCAGACAGAGCGAGGCTGAAGGTACAGACCACACCCACCCATAGCCCAAGTACAGGAGTTGTCCTGGGTGTGTGTGGGTATTCTTTAAAGTAGTGGCTAGCTGCCTTCCTCAGTGGGATGTCAATTCCTACGAAGATGCTCTAACCAGGGTGGCATGGGGGAAGGAGTAAAGGAGGGACTTCAGGCTCACCCTGAGAATCTCCCTGCAGATGTAAGCAATGCAATCTTCCTTCAGTGCATTCCCTTTTGTATTCTTTACCAGGTCGGTCACAGAACCAGCACCACAGAACTCCATCACCAGCTATGGTCCCAGGTCCGAGGAAAGAATCAGAAAGAAAAATACCTGTCAGGCAAAGCCTCTGCTCCAACCCATACTACTGGAGGAAGATCAAAGGTTTGGGGACCAGAACTGGTATGAGTCAGATAGCATGGGTTAGATGATCCCTTAGAAGTCACAGGACTTCCTGAGGTCAGAGAGAAAGGGGCACACACCTGGGAAGAACTGGTAGTGTGAGGAGTGAAGGAATCCCCCAAACTTTCAGCACAATAATGAAGGTTATCATTTTCCTTGAAGTATTTCAGTGCTTTAATCATATTCTCCATAGAATCCCAAATTTGTTTAGAACTACTGCTCTAGAGAGCAGGAAATCAGAGATCCACTTGCTTCTGCTCCCCGAGTATTAGGATTAAAGGAATGCACCACCACTACCCAGCTAAATTTTTTTTTTAAAGTCTTTTTGTTTTTGTTTTAAAACAGGGTCTCACCATGTAACTCTAGCTAGCCCTAAACTCACAGAGATACACCTGCCTTTGCCCTCATGTACTAGAATTAAAAAGTATGCGTCACCACACCACATGGCCCTATAAATTATTTTTGTATGTAGATCAGGTGGTAGGGATTGAACTCAATCAAGGTGCTAGGCAAGTACCTACCAGTGAGCTACTATACCCAGTCTCAATCAATGGCTAATGGATATGTCTGTCTCCCCCACCCCCCAGGTGTAGGTGTGTAGGGGTGTGTGTGTGTGTGTGTGATGTATGTGTGTTTGTGTACAGAACTTCATCAAGCAGGCTAGACTATCTGGCCCAATCAGCTTCCAGGGATTTGCCTGTCTCCATCTTCCATTTCACCATCATTGGGATTACAAATATCCACTGCAATAATCAGCTATTTATGTGTGTTCTTTGGATCCAAACTAATGTCCTCACACTTGAAAGTCAAGTGCTCTACCAACTGAGCTATCTCCTCAGTCTGTTTCACTATGTTTAATGATTAGGGAAAACGAACAACAAACAAACAAACAAAGAGTTCTATTTCACAATGCATGAAAGTAGTATGAAATTTTAGTGACCTAAATATGTATTTGAGCATTCCAGCACACTCACTTTCAGTTCTAGTTGAGTGAGCGACTTGCTACTTAGGTCAAGGTAGCTTCAAACTCATGCTCCTCCTGCCTTTAGCCTCCTGTGTACTGGACTGTCGGTGTGAGACACTATACTCAGCTAGTCATGGCCATTTGTATACATAGTCTATTGCTTTCACAGAGTGTAGATGCTAACACTGCTAACAGCAAACAACAAAGCCTAAAGCATTTACTATTTGGATCTTCACAGAAAAAGCTTAACATCCTTGACTCAGAGGCAAGAAGGGCTGAGTCTGCCAAGGAAGTTCATGGGACTCTACCCAATGTGCTGCTGGAGGGAACTCAAGAGCAATTCCTACCAACTTTTTTTCACTAAAATTGACATCTAACTTAGGAAAATGCTGATTGGGACTGGTATATTTGCTATACAGTGAAAATAAGTTGCATGTGCCCTACCACTGGGACAGTAGAGCACAGTGGGTAGAGAAAGCATTTGGTAGCTATTGTGTAGCTGCCAGTCCTCAGTGGTCTCCCACTATATACAGCTTGGTGTGCTGTATGTTTCCACCCCCAAATCCTTGGGGCCATTGATCATGGTCATCTTTGCAGGGTATACAGAAGATGCTTACTAAGTATCTAAGGTCTAGCTGACTTCCAGAGGGTGAAACCTGGCGTATTTTCCAAAACTCCCAATAGTTACAATGATGCCCCTTGAAGGTCTCCCTCAGGATGGACCCAGCACCACAAAGGGTGAAGCTGGGATGTCTGTGGCACCAGTGTCCAAGCTAGGAAGTGAATGACTCTTAAAAATGTTCTGGATCAGGAGGTATGTGGGTAGGCTCTGGTTCAAATCATCACCCAGAAGGGCTGTGTATGCCAGGATGGGTCTGAATCTTATTGTTTCCCACAGATACTTTGATTCTATGGCTCTCTTAATATGGTGTTCAAAGGCACAAGAACTTAAGGACCTCGTCTTGTGGCCATGATCAGGATCCTATTGCTTATTGATTAAGAAATGCTTGCTGACTAGTTAGGGGAAAGTGGGAGAGGTAGAGGAACCAAACACTAGGATCCCTGTCACTAAACACACAAGGGGAGAAGACACTGGGTGTACAAGACTGAAATGGTAGTTCCAAGTGAGTCATGAGGTTCCTTTGGATCCACAACGAAGGCAGGGCTCTCAGAAAAGATACTGGTCTTGAGTTCTGCATGAGCAGCCTAGAGCAGAAAAATTTGGGAGGGGCAGGAAGGGCATTTCTTACCCAGAGCTGGTCATCATTCCCAGGAGGGCTCTTCTTGATAAAGGCCCCATAGTAGGTGGCAATATTGCGATGATGAGAGTACTTCTTTAACATGTTGATTTCCTGCTTGATCTCTTCCTCCTCATCCTAGGCAAACAGGAAAGGTAAGGCCTGAGATCCTACAGCCCTTTCTCCATGCTAGCCCCACCCTTTCCAATTCCATTCCTTACCTCTGTGACATCCATGACCTTAATGGCAGCCAGCTGCCCAGTCTTGACATGCCTACCCTGCAAGACAGCCAAGTACAGAGGGTGTGGAGGGGTCACATATAATGTTCACTTAGTAAAACAATGAAGAGGGACCAATTCTGGGAAAAGCATGTCTCTTAGTGTTTTTCTACCTTAGAATGTGCCCTTCATGTGGCTAGATGCCTTGCTTTACAAAGCAGAAGGCAGAGGGGAGGCTTTTGAGCCATCACAGCTAACACAAAACTGCCCAGACATTTCTAAGTTATAAAGATGTAGGCCCTCCTATACAACACCTGAGGTGCAGAATAGGCACAAGTGTTCTGGTCCTGCCTCCACGACTGGGACTTTCTCCAGACTTAATGTTAGAGTTAAAAAAACTTCCATACCCTGATGAAGGCTAAAGGGACTAACCCTCTCCTTCATTTATGTACATAAAATGTCTGGTGCTTTCCTGGCCCAGTCACTCTAGACAGGAGGCCTTTCCCTGAATCAAACTCAATGCCCAAGGTGTTTTATGTTACCAGAGAGAGAACAGACACACAGCTGAGCTTAGGAAACTCAGGTAAACAAAGGGGCCAGTTGACACATACCACACCCACAGTCATCTTTCTTAATGTTGGAAACCTGGAGTGTCTGTGCCATAGCCTTCACTACCTCAATTCCAATCCCACCCCACCCACCCTTCTGAAATCTTTTGTTAAGAACCATCGATGGCTTGGACAAGAAAGTCCCAGGCTTCCTGAGAAGAGAAGGATGGGATAGCAGTGGTTCATGAGAAGGATATGGGTCCTCATACCCCATGAGTTTTGTCTGCAGTAGCCATCCACAACCCCAAGCACAGAGAAGCACAGCAAGCAGGGCTGCTATTTCTATGGACACCACTTAGCAGGAGCTGTAGACTATCCCCCCAAAACTCAAGCTTGCAAAGGGAAGAGGCCCATGGATAAAATGGGAACCCCAGGGACCATGAGATGGAGAGAAATGTGGAAATGACAGGAACTGTGTCTTGAGTTAAGGAAGCTGACTAAATGTTTAGGGGAGAGTACCCTCCCTAAACACCCCCTTCTCCAATGTGGCCACTTCATGTGTGGGCAGAGGTCTGGCCATTTGCAAGGGCTGAGCTGTCCAAGATGAAAAACTCATCAGAAGCTGAGAAAATGCTACTTCTGTGGGGGAAGACAAGCAACTCAAAAGCAGGAGGCTCAGGCTCTGGCTGGCTCCCTGCTGCAAGCAGCTGCAGGAGGTCAGGAAAGCTGTTTCCTTTCTGCGGGTCACCAGTGAAGTCTCACCAACCCCAAGTCTCCTTGTGGTCTTGGGAGGTGCCATCTGGCCTGAACTGTGACTTTCCAGGTTGAGCCCTGACACCCACGTTCCCATGTGCTCTTCATGCTTCCTATCTCACACCCAGAAGCTGCAGGCTGCCACCTGCCACACCCAGGAGCAGTTCTACACACAGAGATGATGTCCTCTTCGTCTTTCTGTTGCTGCTCTCTGTATCTGTGCTTTCCTCCCTCTCAGAGGGGCCCCCATCCTGTCATCTCCTGTAGCTTTCCTCAGATTGCCAGACCTGGGACCCACTTTCTTTGTTACTCTAAAGAAGGCCCCACAAGTCTGGAGGTTGCATTCCCGTCCTATGTCTCACCTTGTACACCTGTCCATAGGTTCCATTGCCAACCACTTCCACCAGCTCAAAGATTCCTGCAGGGTCCTGGAAAGGGAGAAGAAAGAACAAGGTGTCATCACTTCAACAGACTGTGATGCTGGAGGGGAAGGGTAAGAATGACAGAGAGGCTATCACTTAGAGGTGGAAAACCCTGGTGGCTAGATGTCTTTTCCCTAGATATTTTAATGTCCTGTGGGAAGAGTCAGAAGGATGAAACATGGAATTCAGTGCCTAGGTGACTTTTCAAAGACATGCTCTTGATTCCTAACTCACGGATCAGCTCTGTACCTGTGTTCCCCACTACAAGTAAAGGTGCCCAGGAACATGCCCCTGAGCTGGTCTAAACTTTCAGTGAGATAATGCCCACAAAGCATTAAGACCCAGGCTGGTGGTGTGTGCCAATAAGTGTGTATTATTATTGATATTACTTTAGAAGCAGAAATGAGAGGCTGGAGAGATAGTTCAGTGGTTAAGAGCCACTGGTTGCATGCATTTCTTGAGAACCCAGGTTAGATTCCCAGCCACCCATATGGCAGCTCACAACTATCTGTAACTTTAATCCCAAGGATCTGACATCCTCAGATGGACATACATGAAGTCAAAACAAAAATGCACAGTTAAAAAAAGGGGTGGGGCAGAGATAGGCCATGCTACCAGGGAACAGGAGCCACCATCCTTTGGTCTCCCCTCCGTTCTCCTCTTAAAATGAGGACATCTGGCTAGGACATGAAGTGTTTGGGGCATGCAAAGGATCCTCCACAAGAGAAATGAAAAAGGGCCTCTCTTTGCCGGACTAAATTCTGCCCTTCCTCCTTTTCTGAGCCACACAGTGCCAGGAGAAGGCCCACAGGCTGAACAAAGCTTCCAAAGATGCCCCTCCTCCCACTGGCTCGCAGCAGGCAGCCTGGTCTCACAGGCACATCTGCCATCCTACCCTAAAGCCACCCACACTCTCCTGGCAGGACTCCTCCCCACCCGAAAACTGGGAGGTGTGCTTGCAAGTGGAAGAGACCGGCCCCCAGCACTGTCCTGCAGAAAGGGCAGGTCTGTACTGATCCCTGCAAGGACCAAGAGGGTGTTGAAAAGTGAGGACATCACCATGCTATCAACTCTCCAGGCAACATGTGATGTCTCTGTGCTTATCATCCTAACGGTATATAACCTAAAACTCCCCTCTCCCTGATTTTTAGGAAATAATATAGGATTTCTGAAAACAAAACCATCCCATTTCACTGAAAGACTACAAGGACAGGATCTGGGCATGATGGAGACCAGGAGACCCTGGCCCAAGGCTTTTTAGGAAATGTGTGCACTGCACTTTGTCCATTTTCTAAGAGAGGAAATGGAGGGCAGAAACACACCCTGGATCCCTCATAGCAGGGATCACAAGGCATTGTGGCCGAATATTTACTTGCTCGGAAACTCCCTGGAGGAAGTGCCTGAGTTCTTGCTCTCCAGATCTGGCACTCAGTAGCCACAGGCCATGTATCCCATCCGCCCCAAGAGCATCAGACAGAAATGGAGAGGCCTCCTCATAAGTCTTGATTATAAACCTCATGTCAACAGTCAATTATTTGCTACAGTTAGTTATCAAATTATATTTGTGTGGGTGAGGGTGCATGCACGCCATGACACTTGTGTGCAGGTCAGAGACAACTCTAAATCATCGGTCCTCGCCTCCCACAGGAGACCACCACAGGGTCTCTTGATCACTGCTGTGAGTCAGATGAATGGGTTTGCTACAGAAGAATATGTATGTATGTGTGTGGAGGGGGAGAGGACAACTTGTGGGAGTCTGTTCTGTCATATGGGTCCTGGAAAATAGAACTCAGGTCATCAAGCTTGGCAGCAAGCACCTTAACATGATGAGCCATCTCACTAGCCCAGCCTCTAAAAAATCTTTAACAGGTCTAAAAAATCAACAGGACTCAAAAGGAATGGGAGTCCTATTGCCACTGGCTGGGGATGGAGGCAATTAAGAGGTCTGCCTGAACCTGGCAGCTACAAGGAACATGGAGTCTGGCTGTAGCTCTAAATGTGGACGCTCAAAGAGAATGCATTCCCTGAGGAGCTCATCCATTCTTAGCCTTCTGTACTGTCTTTTCTGGATTCCGACTTTAGTTCTTTCAATAGAGTGAGACAAAAAAAAAAAGAACTGATGGATGTGATTTTTCTGAATACAATGGTTTGCTAAAGGCACCATAAGCTCAAGTCACCACAAGAACATTTTAATTTTACAATCAAAATCCTCAATCTGTCTCTTTACATGTATTTGAGGTACTGAGGAACGAGATCGTCTCTGAGGGCAGACCCATGGGCTCAGATACTGGGATTCAGGGCATTTCACCTCTGCTTTCAGACCCCCACTGCTGGAAAGGATTCAGAGAATGGAGGGAGGCTGTGTGTAGCATACCGGCCACAGCGTCTGGCCCCACTAAACAGCATCTTTTCTCACCAACTGCCCAACTTCATGCTCTGTAGCTCCTCCCTTGTGCTGGTCACCCTGCCTTTTCCCTTTCGTGTCCTTGGTTTACTCTCAATTCCTTTGGCTGCCACTCCAGACCCATCTGTTCTGCCCTCTCCTACAGGCCCTCTCTCCCCACCTCTTCCTTTAGCTGCCCTGCACATTTAATCTCCTTAATTCTCCTAAGCTTTCTCTTCTACTCCCAAACCAGCATGACTCCCACTACTTGAGAGCAGTCCAACCTCAGTATGCCCCATCATTAATCAGCCAATAAGCACTGAGTGCCTACATCTGACCTGTCTGGACTAAGCCTTGATTCAGGAAAACTGACAAGGCACCTTATCTTGTTTCACCTATTATAATAGGTGCTAACTTCATGGCAGCTTCTGAAGTAGGCACACCACCAGCTCAGCCATACTGAGATGCATCACCTCATCATTTTAGAGACAGGCTTGGGATCCAAATACAGACACGATGATACACATATCTGATTACACGTCAATAATGGCATTGAGAGACTGCTTGGTGTGGTGAACAAGCATCAGAAAGTAGCTTCCTGTTGAGAACATGGGCATTAGCTGTAGGTCCTTGACCAAGTATTTGTCTTAGGTCTCATTTTCCTTCAACAAACTGACAGAGAAAGGACTTGGTGCAAAGTCTGTTTTATGGTTCCTAAGAGAGACTTCAACTCTAACTCAGAATGTCCAACTGGCTCAAGAGGAGACAAAACTTGGGGGTTTTGGAGGCTGGGTAAGTTTCTAAGCAC
Organism: Cricetomys ansorgei; assembly: GCA_026225945.1. Classification (NCBI taxonomy): domain Eukaryota; kingdom Metazoa; phylum Chordata; class Mammalia; order Rodentia; family Nesomyidae; genus Cricetomys; species Cricetomys ansorgei. Next base: position 3,159,659 of record JAMJFZ010001899.1, read on the forward strand.
AGATAAGGAATAGAGTGACACAGAGCATGCCCAGCTGAGGATCAGTCAAACTTAAGATGCTAAGTTTGAGAAGTCAGGAGGTGTGGGAGCACATGTCTATCAGGCAGTTAAAAACAAAGGGTCTGATGAGGAGGCAGAGGCAGCAGTAAGAGTTGGTGACAAAGTATGAAGAGAAAAGAGCACAGGAACGTGGGGTAAAAGATGCCAAGGCTAGCCTGAGGAACACAGGACAGACACTGGAGGGCAGGCCCCCCAGCGGCCATCCCGTGGGAAGGACAAGAGTGACAAGACAGTCTCAAATGCTACAGAGAGCAGTCAGAGGACACTGCAGAGATCCCAATGGCCTTAGCCTCTAAACAGCCAGAACCTTCAAGGGAGTTGGCACTTGTGGGAGCGGAAAGCAGGGAGTGGGGGCTGGAGGAAATGGGAGGGGCGAGGAAGTCAAGGCACAAGGGAGCACCCTCCCTGGGACAGTCTGAGAGCGGAAGAGGGAAATCAGATGACGCCTAGAAGGCAGTAGGGTCAGTCAAGGTTCTCAAAATAGGGTAGATATCTCATGCCTGTGGATGGGAAAAAGAGGAGATTGAAGGAATTAGGTTTAAATAACATATATGTGTCCATGTATGTCTGTCAGGTTTTGCTGTTGCAGCTACTGCTTCTGTGGTGCCTACCCAGCAAATGTTTCACCTCTGAGCTGTATTCTCAGCTCAGGGGCATGTATGTTTTTATTCCATAGTAAGTAAGTATGTTCTCTGCTTTCCAATAGTGACAAAACCCAATGGTGCCTAGTCGTCTTCTCCTCATACCCAACAATCAGAAAGCCCAGATGAATAGAGACTAAGTTTGGTTTGTACACTGATTAGACAACAAATGTAGCGTTTCAAATACTATCAGTCTTCACTCACCCTCTTCAAAGGTAAAGAACCTCTACAGGGGCGATGGTGCTCCTGGATGCCTTCAGGTGGTCAGCCTTCCTAGCCTCCTCCTCAGGATGCTTGCACTGTCCTCTCAGTTCCTATCCTAGCCAGCTACCCAAGGTAGAAAGGACACTAAAGACCGGGGGTAGGAAGAGGTCCTGAGATCTGCTGAGGTCAAGAAGATGGCTAAGTAGGAAGAGGTGCTGGCTGCATAGCCACTCACCTACATAGAGGAGGAAGGAGAAGACCATCTGCACAAAGCTGTTCTCTGACCTCCACAAGCACTCCATGGCACGTGTGCCCCCTCCCTCAATACATAACTTTAAAAAAGAAGATGAGGGACTGGAGAGAGAGAATTCAGAGTTAAAAGTACTAGCTGCTTTCAGAGAGGAGTTGAGTTCAGGTCCTAGCACCCACATGGCTGTTCTCAACCTTCTGTAACTCCAGTTCCAGGAGACCCAGTGCCCCCTTCTGGCCTCTGAGGGCTCCTGTCTGCTCGAGTGTGGAGCATGTAAAACTCACAGAGGCACACACACAAAAATAAAAAGGAATACGAGGGAGTTCAATAATACTCAGTGGCCTTGACAACAATGGAGCTGGAGGAAATTTCACCTCCAGTTAGTGTGTGGACCTACATGATGCAGAAAACCTTCAGGTCCTTGAATCAGGAACAATTTCTAACACATGTAACAGGCCAGGTGTGCATGGCATCATACATCTCTACCCTCAGCTACTTGGGAGACCGAGGCAGGAAGCTAAGTTAGAGACTAGCCTGAAGAATATTTTATACCTCCAAATAAAGTAACAAATACAAAGCTGAGCGGAAGTGTGGCTCAGATGGTATAAGGCTTGATCCCTAGGACTGCACACACCCAGTGTGGTGATACACACCTAGAATCCCAGCACTCCAGTAGTAGTAGCAGGAAGATCATAAGTTCAAGGTTATCCTCAGCTACATAGTGAGTTTGAGCTGAGCTGGGACACGATAAATAACCCTGTCTTGAAAGGGGGAGGGATGCTTAGGGAGATGGTTCAGCGCTTGCTGCCTAAAAGCATGAATGCCGAAGTTTGATCTTCGGCACCCACAAAAAAAGGCAGGTGTGGCAGCACACACCTTAAAACCTGGGGGAGCAGTGTTCCTGAAGCTTGTTGGCTAGTCAGTCTAGCCAATCAGTGAGTCCCAGGTTCAGAAAGAGAATAAAGTGGAGAGATACAGATAACAAGTATGATGTCACTGTCCCACAAGCACATGCACAAAATTGTACACACACATACACAGACTCCTGGTGACTTGTTACATCCACAGATCAGTGCTTCACTCAACCCTCTCCTGGGCACCCTGTAGAGAATAAGAGACTGTGGAGTGCTCAGTCTAAGCATCACACACACCTTCCCAAAGCTCAGGGATCACTGTGGCAGATGGGGTGGATGATAAGGAAAATGTGGTTTCTAGTCACAACAGGACGGCTGCGCACATGAACTCAGTGGTTGTGACAGCATACACAAGACCTGCACAAGCTCAAATCAGACAAAAGCCTAGCATAGAGAGGTGGGTGGGCATGATGTCTCCCACCCAGCCAAGGAGCTACTGGCATGGAGAGGAAGTCAGTTTTCTTTAAGGGGGTAGTCCTTACTTGAATAGAACAAATTAGACTTTAACTAAAAAAAACTTTTATTTTTTATGGTTTTATTTTCTTAAAAAATGGGGACACACACAAGTTCCAGGAAAGCTAGGGCTACACAGAGACCCTAGCTCAAAAAGTTGTGTGTGTGTAGAACTGGCTCAGAGGTTAAGAGTACTTACTGCTCTTACAGAGAAACAAGGTGCAATTTCCAGCACCTATATATTGATTCACAACTGTAACTCCAGTTGTGTGCTTTTCTAACCACCAAGGGCACCAGGCATGCAGTTGGTATATATATATACATATAATCATAAAACACTCATAAACATAAAAAAAAGAACAAGCAGAAGTGGGGGGGTAGATCTGAGAGGAGTTGGGGGTAGTGGTGAAAGTGATCAAAATACATTGTAGGAAATTCCCAAAGAATTAAGCATTAAAACAAATAAACAAAAACAAAAAAACAAACAAACCCATGAACACGGATATCCCACACACATATAACATGTGTGGTGATTTGAATGCAAATGGCCCCCATAGGTTCATATATTTGAATATCTGATTCTCAGTAGGTAGACTGTTTAGGAAGGTTAGGAGGAATGACCTCGTTGAAGGAGGTGTATCACTGGGAGTGGATTTCAAAAGCCCATGCCAAGTCCCATCTGGCTTACTGCCCTCTGCTGCCTGCAGATCAGATGTTAAGCACTTAGTTACTGCTCCAGCCCTATGCCTGCCTACCTGCTGCCAGGCTCTCTACCATGATGACCACGTACCAACCCTCTGAAACTGGAAGCAAGCCCCTAATTTATATGCTTCCTTTCATAAATCGCTTTGGTCTTGGTGCTTCATCACAGCAATAGAGTAACTAAGAAAACTGCAAAATAAATTTTTTTGGGAAAACGATTCCTGGGCTGGAGAGTTGGCTCAATGGTTAAGAGAGGTTACTGCTCTTTCAGACGACCAGAGTTCAGTTGCCAGCACCTAGGTCAGGCAGCTCAAAACTTCCTGTAACTCCAGCTCCAGGGAATCCAACACCCTCTTCTGGCCTCAACAGGTACTGCATTCACAGACATACACGCATATACACATACATACATACATACATACATACATACACACACACACACACACACACACACACACATTCTATCTCTCTGGGGTGTAGCCACCAGGGCCACCTCTGAGCAGTGGGTAAATCCTGGTTCTTATGTGCTGGCCATGTAACTCCAGGGCTAGGGAGTAAGTTTTTTGGGAGCCTTGTTAGTCCATGTCCAAGGATCCCCAGAAGGCCTGACAGTAAGCAGAAGTCCTGTCCAGGTGAGTCACATACACCAGGCAGCACTTAATTGTTCCTGTAAGTCTGAGATCAAGGCAAGCCTAAACCAGGCAAAAAGATGAAAAAATTAATTAGATTAAAATAAACAAATGATCTAAAGATACATTTCTTCAAAGATATATGCAGTAGTCAATAAACATATAGGAAATGCTTAACATTATTACTCAGAAGAGAAATGCAAATAAAAATCACAAGACAGTTCACAATCATCAGAATGGCTATAATCAAAGCATAGACAATAGAAGTTGGTAAAGGCTAGCTATGAAGAAGCTGGGACCCTCATACTGCTGGTAGGAATGTGAAATGGTATAGCCACTTTGGAAAACAATGTAAGCCAGCCATAGTGACCCACACCTTTAATCCCAGTACTGAGGAGTAAGACAGTGAGACCCTGTCTTAAATAGGGCAGCTGAAAGCCAGGCAGTGGTGGCGCACGCCTTTAATCCCAGCACTCAGGGAGGCAGAGGCAGGTGGATCTCTGTGAGTTTGAGGTCAGCCTGGTCTGAAGAGTGAGTTCCAGGACAGCCAGAGTTACAACAGGGAAACCCTGTCTCAAAAAATAAAAACAAAACAACAACAAAAAAAGGAAGAAAGAAAGAAAAAGCAGCTGAAACACCAGCAAATGTTAAGTAGAGTTCATTCCTATGTAGACACTCAAGAGAACCGAAATGACACAGAAGTTTATACGTGAATGTACATAGCAGCATTAGTCATAAAAACCCTAAAGCAGAATTAACCAAATGTTAACTGGTAATTGCATCACATCTACATAATGAAATAATGAAACATTACTGAAAATAATGGACTGGAGAACTGCAGCTAGACAAAGCTGGAAAATATGTTAATGAGCCATGTGTGGTAGCTCACTTGGGAAGCTAAGGCAAGAGGATTGTATTTGAGGCAAGCCTGAGCTACAGTTTGAAACCTTGTTTAAAAGAAAAAGTGCCTTTCATGAAAAGCGGCCAGTCACAAAGGCCAAAGTTTTGTGACTCCATTATGTATGTATCCCTAGAGGCAGATCCAGAGACAGAAAGTGACTGCCCAAGGCCAAACTGAGAGGGAAAATCGATAGTGACTGCTGATGAGAACACTTATTCAGGGCTGATGAGAATGTTCTGGCACTAGACAGTGTGATGGTCATACAAGTCTTGAATATACTAAAAGCCACTCTACAATACCAACTTACTTTTTTGAGAGAGGGATTTACTTATGTGTAGCTCAGGCCGGCATTGAGCTCATCACACCCAACCAAGATACTTTCAAAGGGTAGGTCTCACAGCTTGTGAATTATATCTCAAAAAAGATTTATTAAAAACAATTACCCTAAGACTGCCTACTATGGTGCTCAATCAGTTATGATGTATGACAATCTCTCCACTCCACAAAGCTGCCCCAATTCTGTGGAAACCATGAGGTGTTTCAAGTCAAAACATATGAAAAGTCCTCAGCCAAACACCAAAAATAGCTAGACATGGTGGCACATAGCTATCATCCCAGCACTTGGGAGGTGGAGGCAAAAGGATCAGAAGTTTAAGGCTATCCTCAGCTATAAAACAAGACTGAGACTAGCCTAGACTACATAAGACCCTGCCTCAAAACAGGGAGATGGCTTAGTGGTTAAGAGCACTGGCTGCTCTTCCAGAGGACCTGGGTTCAATTTCCAGCACCCACATGGCACCTCAAAACTGTTTATAACTCTTGTTCCAGGAGATCCAACAGCCCCACACAGACATAGGCAAAACACCAATGCATATGAAATAAAAATTATTACCAAAAGAAAACAAACCAAAAAATAAAACAGAGAAACAACAACAAAAAAAACCCCATAACTAATGTGATTAAAAGTTAGGCAATTTCGGGAGCCAGAGATGGCTCTGATTTGGTTCCTAGCACCTACATTATGGTGACTCACAACTGAGTGTAACTCCAGTTCCAGAGGACTCAAAGAGGCCACAGGCATTAAATCCCCCTGAAGCTAGAGTCACAAGACTTTGGTAGTGGGAACTGAACTTGGGTCCTCTGCAAGAGCAGTATGTATGCTTAGCCACCAAGCCATAATCTCGAGCCCACACGGGTAGTAATTTTAAAGCATTTCCTTTGTTCCTGACACTCTAAAGCACTTCAGACCTATAGAATGTCTTAAGAAGCTTGGGAGGTGCTACTGCTACGCTCACCACACAGGAGAAGGAAGGGTAGAACAATTAAATGCCATGCCCAGAGTCACACACAACTAGGAAGTGATGAAGCTAAGACCTGACCTAAGAATCTAACTCGAAGGCCTGAAGCATACTCTGCCTGTCTTACACCTCCTGTTGTCTAAGGAACTGTGAGAGCTGAAGAACTGGGTTCCTGGCTGGACACTGCCAGTCTAATACTGAAAGGAAATAAATGCCAGCTAGAGCAAACCTGCCCTTACCCATTCCAACTGAGGGAGAAGATAACAGAGAGAAAATGGGAGTCAGGGATGGAAATGCCAGTATTACCTCAGGTAGAGGAAAGCAGGAGCTGTCAGTGAACAGAGAGTACAGATTACACAGAGATCAAAGCAGACATGGAAAGAGAGAGGGCTGAGGGCTGTGGGCTGCGGAGGAGTGTAAGGTAAGAGAGTGAGTTAGACAGTAGCCACTCACCTCTTGCCGTTTTCAAAAATTCAGAACTATTTGTGGCCCCTGGTATCACATATGCTACAGTTCTGGTGCTCAGAAAGATTCCTGACTTTAAGAAATATTGACCTCCCAAAGTAGTGTATGTTTGTAATCCCAACACTTGGGAGTTTAAGGCAAGAGAATCTCAAGTTCAAGGCCAGTTATAGCAAGGAAGCAAGCTTCTGTCACAGACAACAAAACCCCAATATTAACAGACAGGCAATGCAACTAATTTTTGGAGGTTCACATGGGCAACTAATTTAATCCTCAGATAAATCTACAAAGTAGATAGCTGTAGTATTCTCACAATCTAGGATTCTGGACTGTGAAAGTGTTGTATCAAAGTTTCCTCCGAGATTGAAACATTCTATCCTGCAGGGAAGCTCCTTAAACAGGAAGGTAAGCAACTCAAAATAGCTTCAGAAGTCCCTGAAACTGACCAGACACACTAGGTTCCTCCCCACCAGAGTAAGCAATAAAAACTGAGAGTCTCTCAAAGACTGAGCTAAGCTGCAAAGAGCACTGAGGCCAGGCCAGCTGCCTAGAAGAATCAGAAACCCAAGGGCTGACTGGGAAAGATTTAGATCAGTGATTCTCAATCTTTCTAATGCTGCCATCCTTTAATACATGTTCCTCATGTTGTGGTGACCCCAACAATAAAATTATTTCCACTGTTACTTCATAACTGTAATTTTGCTACTGTTATGAATCATAATGTAAATATCAGATATGTAGATATTTACATATCCACATATATAAATGCAGATAGGTGATCCCAGTGGGTCATTTGACTTTCCAAAGGGGTTGCAACCCACAGATTGAGAACTGCTGGTTTACATCAAATGAGCCACTTAGAAAGGATACTCTCCAACCTGTTGAGCTGCTTGCATGCTATGCAGTGTGCTCCAGGTTCCTAGCTTTGTGAGCTGGCACCCAAGCTAGGGTATGCTTCGGTGATGCAGCTGTCTTTGAGTCATTTCTGCTCTTGCAAGTAACTCCTACCTATACTCCTGTGAGTAACCCCAATAAAACTTATTGGTTCACCAAGTTGGACTTTGGTGGTATCTGTACTTTGGTCTGTTGTGTGCTCGCTATCTAGGTGGGTAGATGCATGTGTTGTGTCTTCCAGGAAAGGTTTTGTCACACAACATAAGGTGTGTACCTTGTTCAAGGTTGGCAAGTAGTAGAGGCAAGACTTAAGATTTGAAGGCATGCAGCTGCTTCCAGAGCCAACCATCCCTTTATTTGACCTAATCTGAGTAAGTTCTTGCAACCAAACAAGCTAGATCACACACTGTTATTCTCTACCTTACACAAGATTAGGTTTCAGCCTCTCCAGTAAAACAAAAGCCATTTAAGGAGAGGACCAAGAAAGCACTTGGTTATTATACACAGAATGCGGGCTGGGCCTACTTGTGCCTGAGTGAAACAGCAATGTCTTCCCTTCAGCTCTGAATCCATGGCATATGCAAAACTACTTTGTGGTACAGTAAGCACATGCAGGCAAGCTCTGGCTGCTTCTTTCCTCTTACTAGTTCTTCTACGACTAAGCATTTCTTATCCTCTCATCCCTTACATATTTCAAATTTCCACATATGGCCAGGTATGGCAGTACATGCCTTTAATCCCAGCATTAAGGAAGTAGAGGCAAGCAGATTTCTGAGTTCAAGCAGTTTAGTCACACACAGTGAACCCCTAACCAAAGTGGGGGAGGGACGACAAACCTCTATATATGAGTTGGATATGGTGGCAAACCCCTGCAATTCTAGCACTTGGGAGGCAGAAACAGAAAACCATGAGTTCAAGCCCATCACTGGCTACATATGAGTTCAAGGTCATCCTGGGCTATGTGAGACCTTGTCAAACAAAACAAAATCACATTTTTTGGGGGGGAGGAGGGGCTTATGGGAAGACTGTAAAAGGTAGCTAAAAGTGTTGGACTCAATTATTGCAGTACAGGGCTTTAAGACAACTGACAGCCTAAAATGTGTAAGACCCTGTGCTCCATTCTCAGGACCTTTACTGTATATACGCCATGCAGAACAAGGTAGAGATGGGCTTAGTTAAGGAAATCTTTGTGGAAGAAGTTGAAATAAAGGCTGGTGGGGTGCCGGCAACATGGCCCAGCAGATGAAGCCCGACAACCTGAGTTTGAACCCTTGGAGTCCGTGTAAAGGTAGAAGGCAAAAACTGACTCCACAGGGCTGGAGAGATGACTCAGCAATCAAAAGCATTTGCTGCTCTGGCAGAGGATCAGGATTCAATACCCAGCACCCGCATGGTGACTCACAACTACCCGTAACACCAGTTTCAGGGGATCCAATGCTCTCTTCCAATGTCCAATTACACTAGGCACATATGTGGTGGTACACTTACATACATGTAGGGAAAACATTCATATTAAACAAAAAAAAATAAGAACTGACCCCACGAAGTTGTCTTTTGATTTCCACATAAAAGCCATGGCATGAGTGAGCCCATAAATAGATCATATACACACAAATAATATCAATAAAATAAGGTGACGAGTATGAGGCTGAGTGAGCACAGAAGACACTATGTGTCTTAAGTGTGCAAGGGGACAGATTATTGTTTGTCTGAAAACAGGTGTGTTGGTCTCCCCAGCTACAGCCCAGGACTTCCTGAAGGCACAGCCTTGTGCTTCACATTCTCCCTAGCTCTGGCAGAAAAGAGGCCGAATGACAGACAACTGGCATAGCACCTTGATCTTCTCAAGACACAACATGCAATTCTGCTTGCTAGAGATAACCAAGAAAGAAGCAGGCTGTGCTGGCTAGTTTTATGTCAACTTAACACAGCTAGAGTTACTGGAGAGGATGAAACCACAAGTAAGAAAATGCTTCCATAAGATCTGCTATAGACAAGCCTGTAGGTTATTTACCTAATTAGTGAGTAATGTGTAAGGGCCCAGCCCATTGTGGGTGGGGCCACCCCTGGGCTGTTGGTCCTGGGTTCTATAAGAAAACAGGCTGAGCAAGCCAGTAAGCGGCATTCCTCCATGGCTTGTGCATCAGCTCCTGCCTCCAGACCCCTGCCCTGTTTGAGTTCCTGTCCTGACTTCCTTCAGTGAAGTGACTTCCTTCCCCTCCAACTTGCTTTTGGTCATGGTCTCAGTAATAGCAACCCTAACTAGGAAACAGGGACAAACTGGCCTTGAGCTCTTCTTGCCCTATTTTGCTGATCCTCAAGGGGCTGGCCCTCCTCCCACAGTTCCAATGGGGACTATGAATAGGGAACAACAGTAAGCCCAGCTTTGACTCTGATACACGGAGCCAGCATCAGCTGACATTCTCTTTTCCTTTCTCTGACATGACCAAAGGAGTAATGTCTTATGGTAGGACAGCCTGAGACTAGTTCTGAAACAAAGGCTTTGCTAATTCCCAAAGGAAAATGAAAAGTCTTTATGTATTGTGTCAGGCTACTCAAGCCATCCTGGTAGAGGCATGGAGGGGTGCAGAGACTAACAACCTCAGCTGCTGGAAACACAAGCCCAGGCTGTAAGACTGAAGGAGAGAGGAACAAGCCCAACCACTCTACTCTCTCACAGTCTAGAAACACAGGGGACACACTTCAGTCAGAATGGAGTCCCAGGTGAAAGGCAATAATAGAATGGGCAAAAGAAGCTAGCAGATAAGATTTGGGGTAGTATTTCTTAGAAGTGGCTCAAAGTTCGGGGTTAGAACTCTGGCCCCCATCCTCATTCCAGTAACAGCACCATCTCCTAACACCAGGCCCTTCTCATTATACTCTATGATTGCCCATCTCCAAATGAGCGAAGTAATTCCTGGTGGACTGGCTTTTCCCGTAGGTGAGTTTCCTGGAGGTAAAGTTTGGTAGGAAGACAATGTCTCAAAACAACAAAAATGAGAAAATAAATGCAGACCATCACCCATAGTCAGTATCAAAGAGCGCCTTCTTAATGCTTGGCATCAACACAGTGGGAAAATAAACATCCTGAGGGTTAGTTACATGGGATAAACTGTAAAGGGTAAGACTGCTTGTGAAGCAGTTGAAGGAAAGAATGCAGGATAGGGAGCTGGACCCATGCCTTTCTGCTGATATATTATGAGTCTTAATATTATAGGAATTCAGATCTGAAAGGGTCTATTACTAACTCCAGAAAAGCTGCTAGAATGATAGAAAGATCTGGAACCATAAAATCTGGAGGAAGTCCATAGGAAAGAAACATTAAAAACAAAAAAGGGCTAAGTAGAAACAAGAGAAGGAATGGTCTCACCTGTGCTTCAAACCCACAGTAATTATTTGCTTAGCTGTGCCCAGCAGGCCATGCCATGGAGCCAGTGCCATTCTACCATGCATGCAAGGTGCCTCATGGGAACTGTGCTAGGAGACGAGGCTGCCACAGGGTGTGGGAGGCCTGGGTAAGTCATGGCCAGCCAGCTGAGGCTGAGGGAGGACCCGCACTTTTCCTGCTGTCCCACCTCACCGTTCACAGCTGACTTCCCCTGTGACCAACAGCACAGAAGAGAGACTTGGGGGAAATATGATACAGAAGGGACCAGGGGAGCAGAGAACCAGGGCTCACGCAGGAAGAGAATGGGAACTTGAGCTCTAAAGATGAATAAGAGATGGCACAAAAGTCCCAAGCCAAAGTACTCACCCTGCAAGTCTCTATGTATGTGAACCATTTCAGAGGCTAGAGCAGGCTCTGCCTCCCTGCCTGAATGGAGAAACAATGGGCCTGTTTTCCTCAGCTCTTCCTGTAATCCAGAAAGCCACACATGGCGCTGTGTGTGTGTGTGTGTATAAGGCAGTGGCAGAACCAACAGACAGCTTGGGAGAAGGAATTTTTGATCTCCCATAAACTCCTCAGCTTCTTCAAAGCCACCCCAAACATTAACAACTGAATAATTCAGCAGCTAACACTGTGCAAATGCAACTCTGAAACCCACCCTCAGACTCACTTCTGATCAGATTACTAACTTAAACCTCTCTTATAGAGGATGTCTGCAATTACCACCAGGAGAGGGTCTAATAGAGTTTCCCAACAACTCAAGGTCCACCAAGACACTGGCCTTTCCCAGTCCATGCAGAAATTTGGAGGGAGAAGCAAGAGTTCTGGTAAAGCAGGGATAGTCTTTGACATCCTTCATTTAGATGAGTAATTAAGGATAAACGCCAAGAGAAAAAAAAAAGGTGTGAGAAAGAAAGCAAGTGTGAACATGTGTGTAAAAGAGAAATGGGGGGGTAGGAGATACAAGAAAGTCTCATGAAATCACCCCCACCTTCATGCCTAAGTCGAGATACCAGATACAGCTCCAAGGACCCAAAGAGATTGCGGAGTCAGACTCCTGCCTTTTTCAACATGTGACCTGTGGCATCTGAGAAGGTATCTATCTACCAACCACAGAAAAAAAAAGTGTTCAATACAACCCTGTTCCCACTCTAGATGGCTAAACATAGAAAGCAGACCCCAGGCCAAAGCATGAGACAGGTTACATCCTTGGAGAGAACAAAGTGGGTGTAGGGGAAGGGCTCCCTACAGCCCTTCAGTAAGCCTATACCTGAAGAGAATGTTCAAAAGTTCAGAAAGCTAAAATCCTTACACAATTTCCATCATTCAGCACGTCCACTTAACAATAAACTAGGCTCTCATAAAGCTTTCAAAAATTCATGTTCTCAGATTTCCTCGCTGTCAAAAATGGACTCTCAATTCTGCTGGCCTCCCTCTCACACTGGAAAACTTCACCAGCTCTCTGTGTTCAGACTGCACTGTGAAGTGCCAGTCCTCTATGTTTCCATGTTCTGAAGTGTTTTGTTTTGTTTTTGTTTTTTTACCGTAAACAAGTAAGTTCCAGGAGTAGATGGGAGAGAAAGCAAGCAAGATGGGTATTTATATAGGGAGAAGGATGGCTGGCTATAACTCATTCCTTCTGGGTCTGTAAGCCAGGAAGAGGTGTGAATCACACACATACACATGCTCATGTGTATACACACACACTGTCTCCCTCTCACTCTTGCAGACACACGCAGAGACAGAAACAAGTTAGAACAGAACATATCCATAAACACAAATACCATTCTCATCAGAAACCAGTCACAGTAAAGGGGGGCCTGCCTGCAGCACAGAAGTGGGGGCGTCTCCCCTACTTCCACACTTTGGTTTTACTGTCCTGTGCCTAGGCTCTATACAGACTTTGTAGTCTTGGATGGGGCCTTGGGCTGGCTGCCTGAGTCAACCTAGAGGTCTTCAAAGCTGGCCCAACACATGGGGAGATAGATCTACATGGCGAAGGGTTATGGATTAGTGCAGAGCACACAGTTAGGCAGTAGGAGAGGGAGGAAAAGAAAAAGAATCAAAACCCAAGCAGCCTGTTGGGGTTCTAAAATGGCCACAGGCAAGGCAAGGACAGATGGTCCCTTTCTGAGCTGGGGAAGTAGAGAAAGGGACAAGGAAAAAATAAATACCATCAGTCAGAAATTTAAAAATAAACTGAAAAACCCGAAAGATAAACAGCTTGCTTCTGAGGTTCCGCCTGCCTCCAGAGCTTTCTAAGGGAAACAGAACTGTAGGCTGGGGGACCAGCTCCCTAGCCTCAGGTCTGGAGAGGACTGTTGGAGGTTATTCTAGCCAAACCCATCCTTGGTCTGGAAATCCTGCAAATCCTCCAGGCAGCTGAGGTGATATCTTGACTTTATCTCTCTAGCCCTCCTTCCCAAGTGCTCCCTGAGTTAAGTAAAGGCCTTCATTTTTAAAATGACACAAGCTCTCCACACATTCGGTGTGTCCATGGTGAGCAGAATTGGTTTATCATCTCATGGCTGCTGCCTTCACCCTACTGCCCAGTACTCTGTAATCTCTAAAATGATTCCAGTCAGTATATCAATTATCAATTATGCTCAGACCTGCGGAAAGCTGGGCAGATGAGAAAACCAAGGCTCTGGCAAGTGAAATGTTTGTCTAGAGTAAGGCTAGAGCTCAAGCCCATTTAGTGTTCTATGGCAACAGCACACTGCCCCTACTAGCTCTGTCCACTAGACTCACTGTCATCCATGAGCCAAAGAGATGAAGTGTTTCACATTTAGATACCAGTCTTATATCGGCCTGTCATAGTGTGATTTTCATGGAGCCTTTCCAGTTAGCAAGATGGCTCAACAGGTAAAAGCACTTGCCACACAAACCTGATGACCTGAATTTAATAACAAAAAGTGCCTGACCTCCACACACCCACATGAAAAAATAAAATTCAAAACGCTTTAAATTTTATGGCATTTTGCCAATGCTCATGGTATCCCTTTGTTTTTTGCTTATGTGGGAAGAAGGCTGGGCAGTAGGCCCACACATTACTATGTTTCTCTCAGTTCTACTGCACCATAGCCTATCTTAGACCTGCTCTCCGTTTTCAAGTTAATTGCTCCTCTCTGCAGAACCTGGATGGCTCATACCCATCCCTCTAGACTTCAATTTAAACATGGTTACCTGCAGGAAGTGTCCTGTTTCCAGAGTACCCTGTAATCACCATTTCAGGATACCAATTACATGTTTATATAATAATTCCCTGCCTGTCTATTCTGCTAGACCAAATTTTTGAAGGTTGGGGCTGAATTTTCTGTTATGTGAACATAGAAATAAAATCGTTCCTTAAAGCAGTGGTTTCTAACACTAGTTTGGAGTTATCACCATCCTTCCAAAATGACCACAAGGGTAAAAAAGGACACTTAAATACATGAGGGCCACTACTAAAAGTGAATCCTAAGGCTGGGGCTGTTGCTTGGTTGGTAGACTGCTTGCCTAGCATATATTAGGCCTTGGGCTTGCTTCCTAGCACCATATAAACCAGGCAAATGGTAAACCTGCCTATAATCCTAGCATTCAGAAAGTAGGAGAAGCAGAAGCTCAAGATTATCCTTAGACACACAGTGTGAGGCCAGTCTGGGCTACATGAGACCCTGTCTCCAGAAAAGGAGGGAGGAAAACAAGATTCTCTAAAAGTGACTCTTTTTAGGGGTGAGGGAATCATATGGATCAGCACTCTATGATTTCATGCTTGGTGAGTAATATTTCCAGAAAGTAGTTGTTGTTTTTTAAAGGAGAGACTTCTATGGTTGACAAGACCCGAAGAGAAACACTAGATAGAGTAAGGGCTGAAAGACCACAGGAAGTAGGAGGGCAGGGAGAGATGAAGCTCAGGTTTCCTGGAGAACAGAGTTAAAGAAATGAGCATCTGGATCTGGTGGCACATGCCTGCTGTCCCAGCCACTCGAGACTTAGCCAGGAACACCACACATTCAAGGCCTGCCTGGGCAACTTATGACACTGTCTCTAAATAAGAAGCCTGTTAGAAGGTACTAACTGTTAAGAGGATGCTGAAGGGCAAGTCTTTGCAGCTGAAGCAGAAAGGACGTTAGGAGCACAAGATGCAATGAGAGGTAGTGGTTAGTTAGGGGTTTGATGGTGCCAAGGACTAAAATGTCTGAGACTAGCTCTGATTCTTTTATGTAATTTAGACAAATGAGCACATCATTTAACTTCTCACAGCCTCTTTTTCTCATCCACCCTCTCTCTTCTCACAAGAACTCCCAGATGTAAAAACATCAAGTCCATAACAATGCTCAAATTTGCATGAGTCACTGTAAAGAACTGACCCCCACAGAACAGAGAAACTGTGGCAAGAAGTGGTTTTCTAAGACAGCAGAAGTTTCTCGTATTTAGAGTGAGAAGGAGCAGTTTAGGAGAAAGAAACAAGATGATGAGCAGAACTGAGAATAGGCAAGTGAGAGAGGAGATAGTCCACGCCCCATGGAGGGGTGGGTCTGGAAGCAGGAGGAGGGGGCAGGAGACACCAGGCCCATTCACTCTGGCAGATACCAAACTGACGAGGAGGACCATACCAGTAATCAGGGGTTGGGTAATAACAAGGCTTCTCCCTGCTGGTTTTCAACTGCAGCACAAACAAATCATTATACCTCATTGCCAGCCTCCTACTTTCGAATCAGGTGTCCGCAGCACCAGGGAAGAGACTGGGGAAACTTCATGACCAAGAACACCTGTGTTCTCTCTTAACTCCACTTTGTTTCTAATTATACAAGTCCAACGGGATGCCATAAGAGAAGATAAGAAAAAAAAAGTTAAAGAAATGAGCATCTGGGTCCGGTGGCACATGCCTGCTGTCCCAGCCACTAGAGACTTAGCCAGGAACACCACACATTCAAGGCCTGTCTGGGCAACTTATGACACTGTCTCTAAATAAGAAGTAAAAGTGGGGCCGGGCTTTTTCCACCTCAGTGGGAAAGCACTTGCCCAACACATAGGAGGCCCTGGGTTCAATCCCTAGTCACAGCAAGGTGAGGCCAGATGAGAAGGGCAGAAGGTGATAGCTGGCCCCTCCTTCTCTCCCTTTCCCCCTCAGAAAACAGCCGATTAGGAGGCTCTAAAGTGTTAAGAGGCCAAAAAAGAGAAGCACGAAATGAGCACAAAGGTGACAAGCTGAGTCAGGGGAAGAAGAGCAGAAGGAGGGTAGGGCCAGTAGGGTGTGGAAGAAAGACTGTCTGAATCACAGATTTAGAAAGGAAGGCCTGGGTTATATTCTACAGGGTGGAGACCAGATATTCCTGGCTCCACCAAGAACCAACCCAGAAGAAATTACATCCTGTAGGTAAGGAGGAACTTCCTGACCAGCAGGATGGCACCATATTTAACCAGGCCTGACTCTCTCCTCTTCTGCCTAAAAACCTTCTCTGACTCCTTTCACATCAACTCTAAGAGCCAGTTCAAGCATTCTCTCAATAAACATTGATTAGTGGGTAAAGGTGCTTGCTTGAAACATGTAAAAGTGAAGGAGAAAAATGACTCTATAAAGGTATCCTCAGACCTCCACATGTATGTCACAGCACATGTACTCCTACATACTCCTACACACTCCTACACACACACACACACACACACAGACACATTAAACATCACGTGCCTAGGGCTGGGGTGTGCCTCAGTTGGGAGAGTGCTTGCCTAACATGCATGAAGAAGCCCTGGTTCCATCCTCAGCATCTCATAAAACTGGAAGGGATGGTGCACACCTGTAACCTCAATACTCTAGAGGTGGAGGCAGGAAGATCAGAAGTTCAAGGTCACCCTGCTACATAACAAGTTCAAAGCTAGCCTGTTCTTAGGTAGGGACTACAGTGAGAGATGGCTCAGTAGTTAAGAGTTTTTGCTACTCTTGCAGATGAATTGAGTTCAGTTCCCAGCGCCCACAGTCCCCATACTCAGAATCACCTGTAACTCCAGCTCCAAGGGTTTCCATGGCCCTTTTCTGACTCCTCAGGCACTTGGCATACATGGGATCCCCATACATACATGCAAACACTCATACACATAAATCTTTTTTTTTTTTTTAATGATGTAGTTGGGATGCAGAGGTGGTGAAGACTACAATATGGCAGTTAATACACAGAATAGAAAGAGTCTGTTTCCTTAGGGAGCTTACAGTCTACTTGGCAAAGCATCTATTGAAGGAAGATAATTGTTACACCACTGTACAAAACTAAAAAGAACTGAGTACTATTAGAAAGGTTAAAGGTAGACCTGAAAGGGAAGGAAGGCCAGCTAAGGACATGGTATTTAAGCTGAAGCCACAGGGACAGAAGGAGTTAACCAAGCCAATGCTAGAGGGAAAGGAGGACCCAAGGACTGCAAGGAAAAAGCCAGGCATCCTCACTACCCAGCACTACAGGCACTACCCTGAGTCTGTGCCTTGCATGTTTATACAGATGCCCTACCTCTCACATCCCAAGTGTACCCCCACCAAACTGTCCCTCCGGCTGGGTGCTTCCTCTGGGTGGGTCCACAGTTTTCACAAAAAGCAGGCAGGGCCAGAGAGATTGCCCAGGGAGTGCTGGGAATCCTGACTCAGGGGACAAGTCAAACAGGAGTTTCATGTTTAGATATGATTTTCAAGTCATTCTTTCTCCCAGGGACACAGGAAGACTTTCAGGAGCTGTTGGAGGGCTCCTGGACAAGCAAAAGGGAGCCAGGCTCCAGAATTCCACACCCACATCTGGGGCTGTGACTCATCACAGCCATTATGAAATCAATTGACTGGCTGGTTTTCTCCTTAAACAAAACACTAAATCAGGAGAGAATGTTAACTGAACTGTAGGAGATTCCCTCTCTTCAATAAGAGAAGGGGCTTCACAACTCCCCGATCTAATAAACATTTACCAGGCTAAAAACACTTTCATCTAATACTCTCAACAGTCCTATTTTCTGGGTTTCGTTATTCTCATTTTACAAAGGATAAAAACTAGGTGTGAAGCCAGGTGGTAGTGGCACAGGCCTTTAATCCCAGCACTTGGGAGGCAGAGGCAGGCGGATCTCTATGAGTTTAAGGCCAGCCTGGTCTACAGAGTGCGTTTCAGGACAGCCAGAGTTACAACAGAGAAACCCTGTCTCAAAAAACCAAAAGTAAATAAATAAACAAGCAAGCAAACTAGATATGGAATACTGGCTGTTTGCCAGATCACAATGTGAATAGCAGAGTTTGAATCCAAGCTTGGTTGCCAAGACCTGTGTGCCATTCCATGCCCCACACCCAATCCTCAAAGTCCAAGTGAAAATACTGCCTACCAAAATCAATCCTCACTTGGACCTGACTATTCTTTTCCCTTAGCATCAACAGACCTGGATATGGATAGTCTCGAGTATCAATATCCCGAAAGTCACCTTCCTTTTTTTACTCTGTGTGTCCCTGGCACAGACACTCCGTCCCATGCCTATACTCTAATGTCATGCTCACCTGAGATCTCCCATGCTTCTCCAAGATCACTTTTCTCAACTCTTCCTTTGTTTGGCTTAACACACATAGGGTTTTTCCTCCACAAATCCCTACCTGGCTGATCTGTATGTCTGTATCAGTGGTAGGAATAAACAGAATAGCCAGGTATGGTGCATACACTTTTAATACCAGCACTTGGAAGGCAGAGGTAGGTAAGGCCAGCCTGGTCCACATAGCAAGTTCCAGGCCAGCAAGACCACAAAGTCAGAACCTGTCTTTAAAACAAAAAACAAACAAACAAAAAAAAAAAACTAAGACAAAATAAACAAAAAAACACCTTATGATATGAACTCAGGGAAGACGTGGAGTTGTGGGTCTCAAGTCTGGTTCTGCAGTTCTGGGCATGAAACCAAGACACCAGGGCCCCACCCTGAGGGTAGTGAATAACCTCCTGGGCAGGGCCTGGCTATGTGCAGGTGATTTCGACTGAGTCTCTGAGAGTCACTGGAATCCTACCCACTCATTCTGCAGGTGAGGAAACCAAGTCCAGGAGAGACTGACATTAGAGTTGGGATGGAAAGGAGAACCAGGTCTCCTGGGGCCTCGTGCCATGCCCACCTCATGGATCATGTTGCTCAAAAGCAGCTACTGAAGATGAACAGGCCGTCATCCTAGCAGGTCTCCAACTGGGAACTCTAGACATCAATTTTACTCAAGGAGGTCATGAAGCCAATGCAAGAGGGTCTGGCCAGTAGCTAAGTTCTCATTGTTAAGCTGTTGAACAGACTACACCAAGGACCCCAGGATGAGCAGCAGCACATGACACATAAACATTTCAAATATGCCAGAGACTGAGCAACCCAACAAAGTTACTAAACAGTTAAGTATCAGAAGTCAGCTCCAGCTCTAGAATCTTGGCCTTCTGCTGGCCAATGGGTACTCTACTTTAGACATAAGCACTAAAGTCCTTTGCTTTTATTAGGAATGGTGATGGCAACAGCATACCAGAATACAGGATAACACCCAAGGAAGACAGGTTCTAAGAGAAGCAATAGAACATTCCTTTATTCAACTTTAAGCAGTAGGGCTGGGTAACCTCCATCCAAGAAAAGCAACCAGCCTTAATTCATACCGGGCTGAGCACATGCAGCCTCCTCTAAGAGTAAAGGACCTTATGGACCCATAGGCTTTTCTTTAATCCTTAGATCCAACACTCTCTTGAAAAAAGTGGGGAGGCCTGGAGCAGCATGTTTTTGAGTAGTAATCTGGGACACAGTCCTAGTATACACCACTTGCACTCTTAAGTTACTACCTCCACATAGGACCTACAGGTCTCTACTGCTTGGATCTGACCTCCAAGGCAGTCACCACCATCCTTCTCCCAACCTTGCTGGCTCACTTTAATACCAAGTCAGTCTATTGCTCTTTCATTTTTCTCACATCACAATGAAAGACGAAGAATAAATTCTTAGATGGCACGAGAAAGTTAGGTCGGCGGGGCTCTGTTCAAAGATATCCAAGCTATTTCTGGGTCATGCTTTGGTCTGTCCACCCAGTGTGAACACCCACCAGTGTGAATACCTCAGAGGAAGGCAGAGCCTGACTTCACTCTAAATTGTTCTGGCAGCACATGCACCCTGTCCCCATGCACAAATGCAGAAAGCTGTTAAATTGTATTATCTTCACCCTTTAAATGGTCTTCTTTCCAACTTCCTCTAACCCATACCCCTTAGAGAGCCAGGATGAAACAAAGTAAAGGCTGAACAAGAACAACAAAGAATAACAAAGAAGCCAGGAATTCCTGCAAGTTCTGTGGAGCTGAGTACGGAAAGCATTTTTCTTCCTACTGCCCGCCCAATCCTCTTGTGATGTCAAGATGCCTTTTCCTCTAAAACCCTTTCAGAGGCCTGTCACTGTGCATCAGAGCCAGCAGGGAGGCCACATTCTAAGCCAGCTGACCTGACTTGACAAATATTAAGCATCTGCCTATGTCCAGTCCTCCACTCAATTCTGCACACAAAAAAGGAAGAAGGCTGTAGTCTGGAGAAGCAGGGCATAGATAGTGTTTGATGGACACAGAGACTCAGCTGGGGAACACAAAAACATTCTGGAGGGTGGTGATAGAAATTACTTAATGCCACAAAACTGAACATTTAAAAAATAGCTAAATATAAGTCCTATGTTACATATTTTAACCATTTTTTAAAGTTTTTGTTTTTTAATAAAAGCTGGAGGGATGACCCAGCAGTTAAGAATTCTTGCTGCTCTGGCAGAGGACCTGGATTCAGTTCTTAGCACCCTCATGGAAGTTCACAACCACCTGTAATTCCAGTTTCAAAGACTCCAATGCCTTCTTCAAATTCCTACAGGCACCAGGCATACAGTACACATACATACATGCAGACAAGCTCTCATACAAGTAAAATAAAGATAAATCTTTTTTTTTTTAAAGACCCAAATCCAGAGATCTGAGTCATGTCATCCTGGAGGGTAGAGCCATTTTCACACCAGCTGTCTCCAATCCCATTAAATAAGCCATTAAAAGTCACCAAGGGGGCTGGAGAGACTGCTCAGAGGTTAAGAGTACTGGCTGCTCTTCCAAAGGAAGAGTTCAATTCACAGCACCCACATGGCAGCTCACAACTGTCTGTAACTCCAGTTCTAAGATCTAACACCCTCACACAGACATACATGTAAAAAACACCAAAGCACATAAAATTAAAAATAAAAAGTCACCAAGGACTTCATAAGTCCTTGGCAAACCTACAAAGCCATAGGTCACAGAAACTGTACACATTTGCAATTGAAACAGGCAGAAAAGAGTGTAAGGTACTAGCCAGACACTGCCCTCCTGCCACCCCCTCAATGCCCACCCCCATGCTCGATCCCTCCCTCCAATTACAAACATTTAAAAAAGCTCTGGTTCTGTGGTGAGTCAGATCTGAGACTGGATCCAGACCCAGCTGCTTACTGACTGTCCGAGCTCAGATCTCAGATGCATTCTGAACTTCCAAGTAGCTTTTCTTGCTTTCTCATGTTGAAAAGGTGGCTCAACATCCACCCAAAGGGCTACTGTGAGGGAAACTGAGATCATACAGAGACTGAACCTACTGTGCAAGTGAGTCCTCCTTGCCCTAGCTCCCAAACCCCTTCTGAAATGAACCACATTAAAATACAAGTGACTTGTATCAATGCATTCTTTGTTCTGAGAAAGGCAGAAAAGAAGGGCTTTTGAGAGCGGATTCAAGGGCCAAAAAAACAGACTTTGGTCCACATGCTCATGTGCCTTCAGTCCTCCTCTGTCATCGTCCCACAGCAGAGCTCACAGACCTGTGAGGTTGGAGGGCCTTTGCCAGTTTCTCTGAACCTCAGCTAAACAAGGACCAGTGCCTGTCAAGTTCTAGTTCTGCTGTACAGCTTTGGCTTCTGAGGCCCGTATACTATAGCAAGGTGCCCTCTGCCCGCATACTTCTCTGCAAGATGTGGAGGAAACCTAGGATGAGAACTGAGAGGGAAAGGGCAAGTACGCTTACCAGTTTATTAGGGACTGATCTGAAATGAGACTCAATTCTTCTGTCTTTGAGGGGAAAAGCAAGATGAAGACATGAGTGAAGAACAAATATACTGGCCCCTCTCAAACAGTGTACATATGCCTACTGCTCTTGGGATACCCTGTTCAGCTGTTCTTGAAGGCTCTTCCCTAAGCTGCTAAGAATTAAAGCCCAAGTTCTGTAGGCTTCTATCACTTTCTTACAAATGTGCCTTGAAAGACTGTAAGTCTGACATGGAGTCTACCTATCTTACCTTCAGAGGTATACTAGCAGAAAAGCTCTTAGTCTGAGAGATATGTGCCATGTGCAAAAGCAATTCCTCACTCTTCCCTGAAAGAGGTAAACAGGAGACAGGAACTCCTTTCTACCTACAGAAGAAACCCAACTTGTCCTTCCCTGGCCTCTCCTGTCACCATAACAAATTCACAAAGGTTCTAGAAACAACCAAAAGTAGAAAAACAATTCTTCAATGCAATGTCTACGAGACAGCAGGATGGCTAATGTCCCCAATCCCCACATACTAAGTGCCTTTAGTGTTCCCAAGACACAGTGACAGTTAAACGTCCCTCCTCAACATTTCCAAACACACCCTAGAGGGCAGTGTCACTAAGCTGAGAATCACTGAACACTAACTTGTACTGCTGTGGATCCCATGGGCCCACCATATTCTAGTCATTCTTAACGGCTCAGGGACTAAACCCAGTAGGAAAGAACGAGTCAAGAAGCCTGTCTCCAACCATGTGGATAATTACTGAATCCCCTAGCTTATACTCAGCATTACAGGCAGTCACAGATCAATAGGAAATATGGATCACGATCCCCATGTACAAGGAAGTGGCAGAAAAGGACAATAGAACATTATTTGATATACAGTAATATGTAATCAAATTAAGCCATATGGTCTATGAGAAGCAGATAAGATAATCAGCCAAGGGCTGGCACTATGACAAAGGCTCTGAGGGGGGAAAAAACAAGTTGTGGTAGGTCTTGAAGGTGGAATTTTCTTCACTCAGCCCTTCGGACCATCAATCTCTTCCTGTAAGAATTGCTGTCCATGGAAAACTACTTTTAACGAGTGGTTCCAAGAGCAATTTACAGTCTAACTCTTCAAATCCCATGCTCAAATGCTTCCTGGTAGAAAAGGGTGTGAGAAATTTTCCATGCTCCCTCAGAAGACCAACTATTATCAGGCCCCACAGATGAGGCAGAGGTACCCAAGATGAACCAAAAGCATCCAGTGTCACATGCACTCAGTGAGTCTTGAATGCTAGCTGGGGGTCCTAGGCTACAGGAATGTTCCATTCGCCTGTCAGCTCTGGCCTGCATGGCCTCCCGCTTGTAGGGACATGGACTTTTGTAGTGTGAGGTCTTAACTACCTCGTCTGTGGAAGGTCTTCTTCCTCAGCAGCCACCCTCCTATTTCTCAAGACAAATAGTCCTTATTTTCTCCATTCATCTCATTCAAGCCTCTCAGACTCCTCACAGCCCATGCTGCCATCTTCCACACTCATCCATCCACCTGACATTCAAGCTGCTTCTGTAGTCTGGCTCCTCCAAGAAGCCCAAGACTTGTGGCTTCCCCAACCCTCTTTCCTTTCAAGCATTGAAAAAATCACTAACACTCCCCCTACACACTCCACTCATCCTTTACTTGCACACAATGTAAATGAGAGTCTCGTCTATTTATATACAGAATCCATCTAATGTTAGAGGAAGACTCCCACTTCCTGAAGACCATAAGAGCTAAGTCCAAAGCGGAGCCTGATCGTTCTTATTCTTGAGAGACTCATTTACCTTCTAAGCCCTGGCCACCACTCAGACTAATAACCCAGCTCCCAGAGCACAAGGACACTCACTCCCTATAGAACCATGTGAGTCCACAGAACCAAGACTCAAGAAGCCTCCCCCGATAAATACACACGAGAGATACAGTCGTATGCCTTTTCCATATACAATCCTTATTTTATAAAACATTTTTTTCTTCCCACAGAAAGGTTCAGAATAAATTCTTTTGGACCAAAGTCTGGCGTTTTCAACTGCTCCTCAGACTCATGGCTCACAATTGTTGACCAATGTGGTCCCATTTTTAGCCACCAACTAATTCCACCTACCTGGTGCTTCATTTCTTTTCCCCCCTTTCCTGAAAGCAGTGCCACCTTGGCTTATGTCTCTAAATCAACCAACAAACCACCCATCCACCCGCTTGTATCTTGTGAAAACAAGCCAGGTGTGGTGACTCATCTGTAATCCCAGCACTCAGGGAGTTAAGGTAGGAAGACTGGGGAGTCTGGGCTACATACTGAGTTCTGGGCCAACCAAGACAACAAAGTAAGATCTTGTCCCCAAAACAATTCAAATCAGAAAAGAAACGCAAAAAGTTTACATAGTGGCACAAACCTATAATCCCAACACTTGGAAGGCAGAGGCAAGAGAATTCCAAGTTTGAGGCCAGCATGAGCTACATAGCAGTTCCAAGGCTGACCTTAGCTAAAAAAAACAGACTCCAGTCTCAAACAAAACAAACACTAGATTTTGCGGGGAAGGGGAGTTGGTTGTATTAGAGATTGAATCTAAAGTCATATACATGCTAGGCAAGCACTCTATCAGAGATATACTCCAGCCCTTGATCTGTTCTTCTATTGAGACAGGACCTCATGCAGCCCAGGCTGGCCTTGAACTCCTGATTTTCCCATAGCCTCCCAGGTGCTGGGATTACACGTATTTGCCACCATACTGGTACTGCAGTTCTCCTTTTACTTTTTTTTTTTTTTTTTTAATCAAATTTCTTGGTCAGGCGGTGGTGGAGCATGACTTTAATCCGAGCACTAAGTTCAAAGCCTGGTCTACAGAGCAAGTTCCAGGACAGTCAAGGACGGACACACACACACACACACACACACACACACACACACACACACACCTATGTCTCAAACAACAACAAAAAAATTCGCATTTATTTGTTCTGTTTTTTCTGTATGTGTGCCCATGTGGAGAAGAGAGAATAGTTAGGGGGTTGGTTCTCTACCTCAGCACGTGGGCCTCAGAGACTGAACCTGCATCAGGCTTGGCAGCTGAGTGCCTTCACCTACTAGACCATTTCATTTCACCAGCCCTTTTTCTGTTTTTCCTCAAATACAGAGATCCATCTGCTCTGCATTCTGAGTGCTAGGATTAAAGGCACGCACCACGATGCCTGGCTTCACCAGTCCTCTTATTACTTTTGATTGTGAGACAGCTCACTAAGTTGCCCAGGCCAGCTTTAAGCTTACTTTGTAGCCAGACAGGCCTTGAACTTGCAATTCTCCTGCCTCAACCTAACCAAGCTGCTAGGACTGTATGCTTTTGTCATAAGGCACAGCTAAAATCACATAATATTTGCATAGAACCTACATATTCTCCTGAAGACTTTAAATTATCTCTAGATTTCTTTTAATAGCTAATATAAATGCTATATAATAGTTGCTATAACATACTGTTCAGGAACTAATAAGAAAAACAAACAAAACTTGTGTAGTCATACTGTAATCCCAGCACTTGGGAAGCTAAGGCATGAGGAGCACCAGATTTTTGAGTCAGCCTGGTCTACATAGTGAATTCCAGTCTAGCCTGGGTAACAGATTGAGACCAGCAAAACAAAACAACAAAAAAAGTTAATTAGGACTGGAGAGATGGCTCAATGGGTAAAGCACTTACTATGCAAGCATAGAGTCCAAGTTCAAATCCCTAGAACCTATGTAAAGCCAGGTGCAGTATCCCTATGGCAAGATGGCAGGCAAAGACAGGAGACCTTCTGGAAGCTTGCAAACCAGCTAGACTGGCATATGCAGCAATGAACATATGATTTTGCTACAATTAAGGTGAAAAGTGAGGATCTACACCCAAGGTTGTCCTCTGATTTCTAACCATACACACATGGGATGCACATGCATGAATGCTGCACACAATCATATACATGCAGATTTTTAAAAAGTCCATTCATAACTTGACACTTCTGTTCTATTTTTCAAAAACTAGAAAAAAAAGTGCATACTGATAGAATGTGGGACTGAATACTGGACTTCAAGATGATTGACCACTAGTTATAGCACAACAGAAAATGAGTGTTAAGTTTATAACAAACAATCATAATGAACAAAAATGCCCAACCTTGAGAGTTCTATGAACTGAGGAAACCCTAACCATTAAGATGAGGAGAAAGGGCTGGAGAGATGGCTTAGATCTTAAGAGGACTGGCTGGTCTTCCAGAGGACCAAGGTTCAAATCCTAGCACCCACATGGTATCTAACAATGGTCTGTAATCCTATGCCCTCTCCTGACCCTTACAGGCACCAAACATGCAAAGCATGCATGTGGTACAGACATGCATGCAGACGAATAGCCATACACACAAAAAATTAAAATTAAAAAACAAAAAGGCAAGCCTAGGAGGGCACAGCAATATATGCCTTTAGTACCAACCACCTGAGGTAGAAGGACCACTTGAGTCTAGGAGTTTGAGGCTGGCCTGAGCAATGTAACAAGACCCTGGGCAAGAAAGGGGAGGTACTTCTAAGATCTGAGTTTCCAAAGGCATTTCTTGAGTGGATGCTCATAGAATACTGGTTCAAAAGCTTATTATAGTACTGAATACAATGTTACATCCTTCCCATAGAGTCTAGAACTTGGATGTCAACAGCACACAAACAATGCTCAGTGACAGATTGGTGAAGGATAGGAAGGTCAGCACCCACAACTTTGATAGGACTCTGGAGACAGAAAGTTCCACAGGCAGACTCAGACAGTTCCTAGAGATGCTCTCCAGTGTCAGAACACTTTTGTATGGTTTCACAGACAGGTTATTACATTCCTTATTCACAGACCTTAACCAAATTGTAAGCCTGTTAACAGAAGTTGCACATTTCCTGCCATCCTTTCCCCCCCAAGTGACAAAGTGTTCTAAGTAGCACTAATTATGTGTGTTATCCTGCCTTAGGCACACACTTTGTAGCTCAATGGAATAAGGCCAGATTTCAAATCTGGATCCTATACACCACCACGAGCTCTTGGGTTGAGAGTGAGCAGGCAGACCAGACCAATGGCCTGCTGATCCTCTCCTGTTATCTGGGGGTGGGGAGAGTTACATATACACTCATGTGTGTACATGTACATGTGGGTGGGCATGCTTTTAGAGAGAGGTCAACATGAGTTATCTTCCTTCCTTCCTTGATGATTCTCTAATTTTTCAAAGCAGGGTTTCTCACTGAATCTGGAGCTCATTTAATTGGCTAAACACACTGGCCAATGAACTCTGGAGAACCATCTGCTTCAGCCTCCAGCACTGCAGTTACAGATGTGCCATCCCAACTGGCTTTTACATGGGTACTGGGGGAACCAAAGTCAGGTCTTCATGTTTATACAGCAGTTCCCTAAGTCAACCACTTTCCCAGTCATCTTTCTGTTGTTCTCATTGCCAAACCCTCACTTTCAGGGCTAGAGAGATGGCTTAGCAACTAACAGCACTTGATGTACAAACATGAAGATGTAAGTTTGAATCCACTCAAAAAGTTAGACATTGCTATGCATGCCTGTCCGACATTGATGGGAGGGGATAAGATAGGTAGTCAGATATCAGGAATTCACTGGCCAGCCAGCCTGGCCCAAAACAGCGAGCCTCTGGATAAGACCCTGTTTCAAGGCTATAAGATGGAGAATGAAAAAAGACATCCAGAATTCTGTCTTCCACAGGTATATGTACCTACACACTCACATCAATAGATACATACACATAACACCCTTGATTTTTCCCAAGAACTGCTCCTTCACATGCCGTTAAAGCTACGGCAATCCTATCCCACAACATAAAGGATGGTGACCTTCCTCCCCTTGTCTGGGGAATGGCTGAACACCCAGATCCAGCCATGGTCTCTGTCACCATCCTTTCATCATTTTAGCAAAGCAACATTTTACATCACTTCAAATGCTACAAGCTTTCAAATACCCTCCTCCTCCTGTCATTCTCCAGGGGAAAAGTCACTAAATGCCCTCACTGCTGCTGCAGGGCAGTCCTCCCATCACTCTGCCTATGACATCTGTCGTCAACATGTGGACAGCTAGCATCTCAGCACATAGTAGCAATCCCACACTGCTCAGCAGCCTAGATATATGCCAGCTTTCCCAGTAATGCTGGCTCCACAGCAGCATAGTCAGAGAAGAGGCATCTTCAAAGAACACACGCAATCATTTGAGAGATGCAAAAGAACACACCAAATCAATTGAAGGGGGAAAAAAAAACAAAACCTGTCAACAACTACCACCCAACAAGAAGTCCCTTGAAGGTGTGCTGTGCCATTATTTCAATACAGCCATGCTGCCTAGCTCCAAAGTTTAAGAGACACTGCAGTCTAAAACTTCCAGCCTCTGGACAACAAAAAGAAACTGATTTATGAAGTGGGTCAACCAAAAGCAGTAATGTAAAAGGAAAGAGGTCAGCCTGGGGTCTGCTCCTCCCTCTCCCAGCTCCTTCTGCTCATGCTCTATCCTTTGTGAGGTTCCAAGTCAGAAGACTCTTCTGGAATCAAGTTTGGACACATAGACAAAGATGACTTAAAACTAGAGGCCTGAATTTTCTCTCAGGTAATACTTACTTTATTCTTAGTTAGAAACATCTAGAGCCCTACTTCACCACAACACAAGGTCTGATTCCAAGGCATCTCAGAGAATACTCTTTTTGTTGTTTTTGAGAGACAGGTTTTTGTGTATCCCAAGCTGCCCTTGAACTTTTGTTTTGTTTTTTCAGACAAGGTTTCTCTATTATGTAGCCCTGGCTGTCCTGGAATTATTTAGACCAGGCTGGTCTGTAACTCAGAAAGATCCCATCTACCACTGCTAGGGTGTGTGCTACCACATCTAGAATATTTATTTATATTCATTTGTGTGTGTGTGTGTGTGTGTGTGCGCGCGCGCGCGCGTGTGCATACAGGTACCATGGCACACATGTGGAAGTCAGAAGGCAATCCATGACAGTCTACTCTCTCCTTCCACCACGTGGGTTCTGAGGATCACACACAGGTTGTTATCACGCTTGGTAGTAACTGCCTTTACCCCACTGAGCCATCTCCTCT
Source organism: Cricetomys ansorgei (assembly GCA_026225945.1). NCBI lineage: Eukaryota > Metazoa > Chordata > Mammalia > Rodentia > Nesomyidae > Cricetomys > Cricetomys ansorgei. The sequence continues at coordinate 3,188,583 of JAMJFZ010001899.1, forward strand.
GGCCAGGTCTAGCATTTCTTGAGTACTTAAAGTAAGGAGTACATGAACAGTTTCCAGTTGTTACAGCGTGTGCTCTGAACACTGAGAACACAGACAGGACGGTCAAAATTCTAGCTTTTATTCTGTGGCACTGAGGATCCTAGACTTCATGCATGCTAACCAGACAGCTACCACTGAGTTAGACCCCAGCCTTAATCCTCATTTTAGTCAAGATTGGCAAAAATAAATTTATTTCAACTAGTGAGAAGTATTATGAAAGAATTACAAAAACATAAAGCAGGGAAGAGAGTGTTCTTTATTAGGGTTGTCCTCAGAGGCTTCTCTGACTGGTAATATGGTCACTCTATGCTAAATACCTAATGTGTGGTATTTCACTTAATTCCAGTAACTATGTTCAGTGCTCTTACCATTCCCATCATAAAGGCAAGAAAATGGAGTTTAGGGAAGTAAGACTCTTTGCAGAGTCTGCAGGAAGAGAAGTAAAGATAAAGGACCACGGTCTGTGTCCCACAGGTGGTAGGTAAACTAGGACTTGAATTCAGGAAAGCAACTCCAGACCCGTGTTCCTCCCCAACTACACTATGCTACCACACTGACAGACAAACAGCCCAACAAGGCAAGGGTGGTATGGTCACAAAGTACCAAGTCCATCTGGCCTCTCTGCTAAGAGATTAGTCCAATTCAATCTTCCTCTAATATCTATTACTCCCATTGCCAGCTGAAAATCAAGCCTTATCTTGAAACAAGAGGAGAAAGACATCTTTAGGCTATTCAAGGCTGGCTACTCAACCCAAAGTATGTTCTTCCCCTTCTCTACCCCAACCACCAACACCAGGCAGTGCACACTTGGCTAATTCTCTGAATGCTATTCCTCTCTAGAAAACAGGAAGAGAACAAGGTGTGACTGAACCAACTGCCTGACGAGTCACAGTTCTCGGAGGTGTGATGGGCTAGACTGGCAATTGAGAGAGGAGGAGAAATCAGCCTTTCCAGCCCCAATTCCAGAGAGCATGGATAGCTCTTCCTTAACTTCTGGAGTACAGGAACGAGAGACACGGGTTGGTTTTCTTCAGAGGCAGAAGGCAGGACAGACAGAAGCACAAGGAATAGGTCACCCAACTCTCTTAAAGGGAAGGAGAGGAGAATCAGGAGGAGGTAAGTGAAGGAAGAGGCTAACATACTTCAAGGAGGGAAGTCCAGATGGGAAATACCATGTCCAAGGTCAAATAGTAATTGCAGAATTGCTGGAAACCCCAAATTGGGGGCCAGATTAAGTTACCAGAGAAGCCAAAAGAAAGAGAAGCAGAATCCCAGAGATTCAAATCAAAGGTCATGGTCTGCACCTACCTACTGTGTTTTGGTCACCACAGCCAAAGAACCTGTGGCCAGAGTTAATCAACAACTTTAATTTGCAATTTCATTCCAAATCTGAGCACATTAAGAGACTTTATTCAAAATCATCTTATATCTTCCATCCCAGTGGATTTGAGCACCCCGGTTTAAAAAACACTAAGCTGACCTCCTGAAGCCTTTAGATCCTCTCCCCATCAAAAACACACACACACACACACAAACAGGGGCGGGGGCGGGCGGGTGTGTGTGTGTGTGTGTGTGTGTGTGTGTGTGAGAGAGATCTCCAATGTTCAGTCTTGTTCTCCAGAAATTTATCTCCAGCAAGTCAGGTCTCATGACCCAACATTGGACCAAACAAATTATGACCTGAATGGCAAGGGAAAAAAGAAAAAAGAAGAAGGAAAAAAAAAAAAAAAAAACTGTGTCACCTAGAGAAACCCAATTAACAACATGACTCTGCTGTCTTCAATTCTCTCTCCCCTCCAGTTATATCCGGGGCACTTGCGAGCTGCCTGCCTTTTCCCTGGCTAATTTAAAAGCCAGAAAACAATGTGTACAGGGACCTTCTGAGAAGCTAAACATGAGGTGGGAAATCCTTCTCTACCACACCTTAACTGGTTGGGAAAGCTCGAAGAGCACGGGATCAAAACACCACCTGGGAGATAGTCTGGAGTGGTTCACCTTGAAATCTCTATGTTGCCCTTAAGACAAAGCTGCCCGCTAAAGAAAAACATAATAAACGTTGCTGAATTGAAAATTCCGGAAGGAGAGAGAGTAAGCGCCCCACGTGGAACAATAAATGGGTTATTTGAAAGCATTCCTGACACAGTTGTTTCCTCTTAACCGCTTTCCTAATGAGCCCCTCCCTCTAGATCTTCTTTGCCTCCACCTCCACTACTTTCCCCAACCCCTCACTACTGACCACAGGCAGCATGTGTTTAGTGTATGTACATATATGTAAACACCGCCTTCCGGCCCGAGTTTCCGAGGGATTCGATGCTTCCGTCCTCCCCCAGTGCACTTGTCTGTCCTCCCAGCCTCACACCGCCGCAGAGTTAGTAATGTAATATTCAGGTACCCCGAGACCGGAAATGCCTGGATCTAGAAAGCTGCACTTGAGACGCGAGAGAAGGGGTAGAGAAAGTGAACATGGGATGGAAACGTAGGTGTGTAGGTTAATGAGGAGGTGAAATGCCGCCCAAGTTGCAATTTAGGGGTAGGCGAGGAAGACAACGCATGAGGGGGAGGCTGAGGCAGTTGCAAAGTCAAAATTCAAGGAGCCGGAGGTGGAGGAAGGAGACGTGAGGGCCGAGAGAGGGTGAGGAGTCACAAAAAAGACTCTGCGGGTGATGCCGGGCTGGATTTAGGGACACTAGAGGTGACCCTCAAACGCCTAGAAGGGAGGGGACTGGGATTCCAGTAGCAAGGTAGGGGTGGCAGGCAAGTGTGGGGGAGGGCAGCACAGGGTGGGGACCGAACCGGCTCCCGGGACCTGCCGGGACCGGGGCCCGGGCGGCGCGAGCCCGGGACGGGGGCCAGGGTCGCGGGGGCGAGGCTGGGGGCGGCGCTCACCCGCAGGGCGGACAGGTCGATGTCGTCCAGGCTGCGGGCGGGGGCTGGGTCGCCCATGGCCGCTGCGGGGCCGCTCACGCTCCGACTCGCTCACTCCACTGCCGCCGTCGCTGCTTCTCCCCCATCGGGGGACCCGGGAGGCGGGCTCCACCGCGCCTGCCCCGAAGGCCGGGGAGGGGGAGGGCCGGCGGGAGGACCGACCCAGCGGCTGACAGGCGCTCTCACCCGCGCGCCTGCAACCCGAGCCGCCAGCTGCTGTACGCACGCGCGGAGCGGGCTGTGACGCGAGCGCGCCGGGCGCCCCCTCCTTCCAGCCGCCGACACCTGCGCGCAGGCGCAGGAGAGCGGGCGCAGGGCGCGCGCCAGCGGAGCCTGGCCGGAGCCTGGCTTGGAAGGAGCGTGCCCACCTGCTGGTGCGCGTGCGCACTCACCTTTCCTTCCTTTCTCCTTTTATTACTTTTTCCTTTTTTTTTTTTCTGCCTCCTCTCCCCTAGTTCCTTCGTTGATTTTTATTTGACTCCTTTTCTTCCTTTTCCCCACTTTCTTTCGTGTACCCAGCTGCCAATCAAACCACCCACCTGTCTATTTGCGGGGGTAGGGAGGCGGGATCCAACCCCCTCTATTACTAGGGGTTGTTATGGCAACTCCCCACGCGAGGGCTGGTGGCCTGTAGATAGGACGGGCTGTCCACCCACCCAATTGCCATGGCAACAGTGGAGCCGCTGAAGGAGGAGCTTCTGCGTGAGAACTTGGCTGGAGAAACCACGTGGGAGGGAAGGAGAGGGTACTGTCTGCCCTTTACTCCTTTTCTTGTCTGGAGTGCGGATTTTGGGAGCGGATCTCAGCCGGAAGGATTGGCACTCCTACTGCACACGACTGTCTGCTTCTCTTATACACTATGATAAGGAACTATCGCTGGAGTAGCTACTGGCAAAGCAGCAGAAGAAAATGTATCCAATCCCTTCCAATGTTCCAGCACCTTAGGTCTACTCGTGTTGACACAGCACCTCCAGCCGGTTAGTCTCACTAGAGGGTGGGTGACGCTGTGTAACTATAGACAGTCATGTTCTGCCATTGATTAATGTGTGACCTTGAGCAAGTGAATTTCCCTCTCTGGGCTTTTCTTTCTCTATGAAGTTGAAGGGAGACAGTTCTGCGTGTCTCAAGATCTCTTCCAACGCTAATACTCTCTCAGAAAATCCACATTTCCAGTCTTAATATAAACATTGCTTAGGTGAGTTTGAATTCTCTGGAGCCTTCTTGGCACATTTGGTTTTAATCTAGACTTGCTCCGGATACCCTCCTGCTAACTCGTTTACCTTGCCCCTGATCTCTGCCTGGCCCCCTCAAGTCAATTCTTCATATCCTGAAGTGATTTTTCTAAAACTTATATCTGACATCATTTCGCCTGCTTAAAACAGTTTTTTGAACCCCACCACTGAGGAAGCTGAGACAGGAGGAGTCCATTTTCTGGGCCATGTAGTGAAACACTGTCTGAAAACAAACAAAATGAGTAAGAACACCTTTTGCTGAGTCCTATTGATTTGTGTGTAGTAATATCTAAGACTTCCAAGATTCAGTCTGTTCTCTGACTTTTTTTTCTTTGTTTCTTTTTTTTTTTTTTTTTTTGGTCTTATGTTTTAATAAGCCACACTGCAACTTGTTCTAGCTGTACTGAAATATACTCTACTTGAAGCTCCCAGAACTCCACATCTCTTCCCTGCCTTCACATTTACTGTTTCTTTTCTCTGGAAGTATTCTCCAGTTTCCAGCTATGATGGCTAGATTTAGGTCAACTTGACACAAGCTAGAGCATTTTGGGTAGAAGGAACCTCAGTTGAGAAAACATTCCCAATTGATTGGCCTGTGGACAAGCCTGTGAAGCATTTTCTTGATTGATGATTGATGTGGGAGGTCCCAGCTCACTAGGAAAGGTGCCCCTGATCAGGCATGTGGTCCTGGGTTGTGTAGGAAAGCAGGTGGAAGCAAGCCAGTAAGCAGCACTCTTCTGTGGCCTCTGCTTCAGTTCCTGCCTCCAGTTTCTGCCCTGATTTCCTTCAGTGATGGACTACAACCGAGCATTGTAAGCTGAAATGAACCCTTTTCTCCCCAAGTTGCTTTTGGTCGTGGTGTTTCCTTACAGAGTAGGAACTCCACTGAGACAGCAGCTGTGGCCACTCTCGTTGCTCTTTGCATTGTTCTACATGTTGGAATCACGTCTTTCTGAAGTCTTTTACAAAATTTTCTTACATGTATTTGGGTGCATGCATATGGAGGTCAAAGGACTACCTATGTATGGAGGTCTCCTTCCACCATGTGGGTCCTGAGAATCTAATTCAGGACATCAGGCTTGCTGAAACAGATATCTTGCTGGTCCTGAACTTTTTCTTGGTCTGGTGACTTTGGCTCTTCTGTTTCAGCTGCCTTAGGCCTTTGGTAAAAATTGATACTATGAATTTTACATATGTGAATGTGAGCAGAAATGATGTCATTTTTGTCCAGCACAAAGTCTGGCACCTTTGAATGCTTTGCAAATGCTCAGTTGAATCAAGGCCTCTATTCTCAATAGGCAATTAATGAAATTCAAGATCAAGACCATTGTATAGTAGGAGAAACAGGATTTGGAGTAAGTGCTGCAGGCAAATCACTAACCTCTCTAAAACTCAATTCTAATTATCTGTAAAAATAGAGATGAGATTAGGGAGGTTAGAAAGTGGGTGTGATGGCTCAGACCTCTAATTTCAATACTCTGGAGGCTGAAGCAAGAGGATTTCTGCAAGTACAGGGCTACCCTGGGCTACAGAGTGAGATCAGGCCAGCCTGGGCTATATGAGGCCTTGTCTTAAGAAACAAACAATCCAGGTGTGGTGGTGCACACCTGTAATCTCATAACATTCAGGGCCACCCTGGTCTACTGAATTTCAAGCCAGCCAGTGAGATTCTGTCCAACATGAATTAAATAACAATAGAGAGGCACTTGGCATATACTCAATAAATTTACTGATGCCAGGTTCACAAAATGTTTAATAAAGATAGTTAACAAATGAATGAGCAAATTGACATCTCAGGAATGGGATAAATGGCCACCTTTATCTCACATCCCACGTGGCCATGTGTAGTAGATTAATACTGTAACAGATTCCTAACTTGTAACAAACTCCTACTGTGCCTTTTTACCCTCTAGCTCAGGAAAGAGGAAAGATAAAGAAAGAAATAGTTACAGCCTTTTTTGGCTGTCTTTAGCTTAGAGAGAGAGAGAGAGCTATTAAAGAACAGGACTAGCATCCAACCAACCAATCCACCAACTCCAACTGCCACCACCACCATCTACACACACACACACACACACACACACACACACACACACAGAGACACTCCTTTATATTCTAAGCAAAGTTCCCAGAAGTCCAAGTGGCATGCAATCATAATGAAAGCTGCACAGGACAAAAAACTTCAAAGCATCCTGCTACATTTCCCTTTTTATTAAGCCATAAATTGTACAATATTGATTACTTTTTCTCCAAGGCCTTCTGCTAGGCCATCTCTTTTCTGGTCTTTACGAGTTTATCCTTAGCATTCATACATGATACATTACTAACAGAAAGTGAGTAAGCACTGTGCTTTTCTGAGGCTCTTCCCTGGAAAACACCTTTGGTACTTTCTCAAGGGATGTGAGGTTGCTTAAATCAGTCCCCTCATTTTCTGAAGTTTTTCTACTTTCAGGTAAATGGCAAATGTCTCTGTCAGATTCTGTCTTGTGACTCTTTGCATAAGACTTAGGGACGTTTTACCTTTTAATGGCAACGGACCTGAGAGGGGATTTTTTTTCCCTTGTCAAAACCAGAAGAAGATACTACTTACTTTTATGGGTCTGGCTCTCAAAAGTATACTGTTTCTTTGGAGACTGAATGTGATTTGGACTATTCACTTTCTATGCAGGTTGGTATAAAGTCAGTTTACTTGATAAGACATTAGCACATGTGGATCCATTGTCTATAAAGATACTATAGGGATCTTCAAGTTTCAAGGAACTCTGATGTTCACTGATATTATTAAAGGCAACAGTCTCTTTTACTGGGCAATGGTGGCATATGCCTTTAATCCCAGCACTTGGGAGGCAGAGGCAGGTAGATCTCTGTGAGTTCAAGGCCAGCCTGGTCTACAGAGTGAGTTCCAGGATATCCATAGTTACATAGTTTTTGTCTTGCAAAAACAAAAAGCAAACAAACAAACAAAAAAGTCTCTGAATGTTTTGTCCACTGACTTCTTTGCATAGAGACAGCCTATTCCTTTGAATACCTGGAACTTGGGCTTTAAGGTGTTTTCCTCTAATTTCTGTTTGCTGTAAGTGTTCTCTTCATCCAAAAGGGAGGCCACAATCTCATGACTAATGCATTGTCAGTTATTGTACAGGTCATGGAAAGTCTTGTTACTCTTGGAGGTTGTGTCAGATTTATAGTGATTGGCATTTTGTAGGCCATCACTCTATCTTTTTCTGGAACCTTCTGATGACTGCCAGTCAACTGTTCCAAATCAGCCAAAGTGAGATTCACACAGGGACAGTTTTTCATCAAGACTTCATATTCTTCATCTTCCTCAGACTCTTCACTGTCAGTGGTGTTGGAGTCAGGTGGTAATTTAGGATTCAGCAACTTTACTCCATGACCCAGGGCTGATTCTTTGTTACTTTTAATTTTTTGTACTTCAATACAATTACAATACAATCCTTTTAAAACAACTTTTCTTCCCATAGTCATACCTTTTCAGGTCAGCAGGGTATTCAGGAGATCCCCCTGGCTCAAATCTAATCTTCATCAGTTTCAGTGGTATCCACAACTTATTTCTACTGGAAATATTGGCATACCCCCACCCTAGTGCAATATATGTTCTGACTTCCATTCAGATGTTAGTATGTCTTTATAATATATGAGTTAATTTAATTCTGCAGTTCTTTCTATTGTCTAATGTCTCTCAGCCGCTGTTGTTCCTGTCTCGTAACATTCAGAAATTTTAAAGTTAGTAATACACTATGTAGTCTGTCTCTGGGGGTCTTTGTTATTCATTTTTCTTTCAAGTATTTCCTTTAATGACCGATTAAATCTTCATATAATTTTTTGTCCTGTAGGGTTGTGTGGTATATTGGTAATAGTTTTTATGCCATAGTAAGCAAATTTATTTTTTATTTTACTGGAGACATATGTAGGGGCATTGTCAGTCTTGATTTGTAAAGGTATTCCCATGATAGTCATTACTTCCAGTAAATGTATAATTACAGAAACAACATTTTCAGAACTCAAAGCAGAAGCCTGTTAGAATCCTGAATAAGTATCAATAGAACGGCGTATAAACTTTAGTTTCCCAAATTATGCAACATGGAAAACATCCATTTGCCAGATTTTCCCTCTTTTAGTACTCTTAGGGCTACTTCCAGTGGGCAATGGGGCTTGATTATTCAAGGAACACATTGGACAATTTTTTATAATTTCCTTGGCTTGTCAGCAAGTAATGGAGAAGTTCTTTTTAAACTTTTGCTGTTTACATGGTGCTTTACACAAAAATTTAAGGCTTTGAACACATTTCCTATTAATAACTGATCTATCTCATCTTTAATAACTGATCGATCTAATTGTTCCTTACTTTGTGCCCATGGGCCGGACAACCCTGTGTGAGATCTAATATGAGTAATACATAATGGACAATTTCTGTCTCAAATTGCTGGTTGCAGCTGCATAAATAATTATGCTAATTTTGAATGATCAGGAATAAACTCAGCAGTTTCTATATGCAAAACAACCCTTTCAGCATACTGAGAATCAGTGATGATATTAAGAGATTCAGGAAAGTCTACCAATGCCATAAGAATAGCATAACTTGGAGTCTTATTCTTCCTTTTATAATTAAATCAGCAACTTTTTTTATATAGGGCTTTAATTTTTTACTCTGCTTATGTGCAATAAAAAATAACCATTGTAATAAGATATCCTCTCTCTGCATAAAAATCCCAGTAGGGAATGTTTTGATTGAATGATGACCAAAATACAGTTCTGATGTGGATCTACCCGAGCCACATATGCATCTTGTTGTCTCTTTTCTACCAGAGTTAACTTGGCGACAGCCATGTAATCCCAGGAGTGGGAATGGGAAGGAGGAAGACTGGTCAGAGCTGGTTCTTGCTTGTTTGTTTTGAGGCAGGGTGGCTACCTTGCTTTTCTCCCCTACAATATGGTTGGCCCACATCAAGGCTCCTGGACTGAGTTGGTCTTGTTTACTCCTGCAATCCCTGCCCTCAGGAAGTTGAGGCAGAAGATCAAAGATCATGCCAGCCTGAGCTATACAGCAACTCTGTATTAGCATGGCACGAACCATAGACAGGATTGCTGCAACTTTGCTGGTCTCCATAGCAAGACCCTGTCTTCAAACAAACACTCCAAAACTAAGCACTAGCAGGCTATTATGTGAAACAGAAGCCAATCTATTCCCTGGCCCAGCTTGGGGCAGCTGCTGCCTCCACTTTAAGTTAAGGAAGTAATGGTCCCCCAGGGAAAGAGATATTTAGTGCTGACAATGAGACTAATTAATGGGATGCCAATTAGTACCTGGAATTGCTGTGTAGGAGGGGGATTTTTTTTGGATATTAGTGCTTTGTTGTATGTGTGTGGAGTATGCATCTATGCAGAGGTATACAGAGGTGTGTGTGTGTGTGTGTGTGTGTGTGTGTGTGTATACATGTACAAGTGGAGGCTAGAGGTCAAAGTTGGGAATCTTTTATAATTCTCTTTTTTTTTTTCCTCCCTGAATAGGGTCTTACTATGTAGCTCTGCCTAGCCTGGAACTCACAATGTAGAACAGGCTGGCTTCACATTTACAGAGCTCTGCCTGCCTCTGCCTCCCCACAATCCCACCCATTGTTCCCGCTTTTTGAGTAAGGGACTTGCCATGTAGCCCAGGCTGGCCTGGAACTATCTATGCAGCTCAGCTCACCTCCAGCTCCCTGTGTCCCAGCCTCAGCTCCCAGCTCTGGAATCACAGGCGTGTGCCATCCACACTTACTTTTGGAACTCTCTTAAAAACAATTTTTAGTTGATTTTTAAAATGAACCGAGTAATTGTGTGTGTGCGCGTGCACAGGAATGCTATGTGCATTGTGTGTGGTCAGAGGATAACTTTCAGGAGTTCTCCACTTCCACCGTGTAAGTCCTGGGGATCAAACTCAAGTCATCAGGCTTGACAGTAAACACCTTCATCTGCTACTAGAGGGCTACATCCAGAGAAGATGGGACGGCTACCCAGTGTCCCCTCGTCACGTCATTACCCACCCACGCCCTGCCATGAAGCCTTCCTAAAGTCTCCACTCCCCTTATTTTCGTTTTATAATACTTTTTATTAACAATTTGCATTTCATTCAATGTATCCTGAAACACTCTCTTCCCATCCCTCCCTGTTCCACCCTCCCATCCTTGTGCCCTCAAAAAAGAAAAAGAAAAATTAAGTCAAGCTTGTGTGGAAGGATCATGGATAAGCGCTTCATCATGGTCTTTGGAAGTAGAAGGCTGCCCTGACTGTGGACTTTGACCTGGCCCGTACTAGCCCAAGATGAAGCATGACAAGAGTTTGACTTGAAGTTAGGCCTTTCCACCCAAACCTGGCACTGAACAGGCTCTCTGGTATCCTGCAAACACTGGGGCATTCTGCAGGCTCCCCAAAATCCCACAGGGACCAGGGCCTCCCACAAGCAACCAGTCATCCATTAGGCATCCAGACATCTGACTCCCCTTATTTTCTTTGTGCTCCCCTTATTTTCTGTGTGTTTCTGTGCTCAACATTTTTCTAATTGCAAAATACTTCAGATATATAAAAAGTTATGAATATATGTGCAGGCACATGGCACAGACACACACACACAGACACACACACACAGTTTGGCCCTTCAAGAGTTAGGTGATAACTTGGAAGCTGCTGGTAAGAAACACAGAGATGCAGAAAGAAACAAGAAGTAAGTCAGAAGGTAAGGATGGGTGTCCTGTGCAGGCAGGTAGAGCCTAAAACAATGTTTATTTCTGAAAAGAAGAGGCATGGGCTTTTTATACACTTTATTTATGAAATGCTTGATGAACTGGTACAAAGTTAGTGTCATCAGCAGGCTGGTGGAGGCAGTTATAATGTCTTTCCCACCACCTTTGGCGGGGACTACAATCAAAAGTGGTTCCATACTTCCCTCCATCATGGCAGCAGTGGGCTGAGAAAGGCCCTGGGGCACATGGGGCTTCAAGGGCAGGAGGAAGAGTGAGATGAGGAGGACCCAGGACAGGAGCCCCTTTTCCAGGCATAAAAGGCTTGACCTTAGGCCTCCTGGTAGGAGTTAGGCTTCTATGGAGCAGTGGTTTAAACTAGGTGGCAGGAGGACAAACCTCCCTAGAACTCTCTCCTGCCTCCCCAGGCCAGGCTCGGGAGTGTTCCCTTTGGCTACTTGTCAAGTGAAGATCCTCTGTGATTCTCTAGTACTCCTCAGAGATGTCCTCCTCAGAGATCAAAGGGCACAGCCCTCGGAACTCAGGGTTTGGGGCAAGGGTGCAGGCACAGTGGAGCCCAGCGGCTAGTGACTGCAGCCGGGCTGGAGCTTCGGCTATGTCCACACTTCTAAAGGTATCATGCCCTCTTTGCTCCCCAGTGGGGGCAGCAAAGACTCTTCCTCCAGAAACTTGAGGGGGAAGTGAACTAGGTGGCCCTGGACATGGGTGAGCTCAGACTGGGCCAAAGAAGGGCTGACCGTGGCCAAGGGCTCCACGGCCACGTACTCTCGGAGAGTCCTTAGGGAACGAGTGGCATTAGAGGGCAGGCAGCGGAAGATCTAGGGTGGAAGGGAGGACATGGGAGCCGATTAAGGTCAGGGAGATAAGGCTCCCTGGAGTCTGAGCTGCCTGGGCTGGACTCCTCATTCCCTATACCACCTCTCAGTCCCCCTGAGCTACCAAATCCCGACAGAAAACACTCCCAAACCCCCAGCTCCCTTCTAAGTGGGATAACCCTGCAATTCCTCAGGCCAGACCTTCCCCCAGCTTCTACCTGCTCATAGATGTTGGCATTGTTCTCAGCCGTTTCTTGCCACAGCTGGAAGAAGTCATCACAGACTGGGTCTCGGAGATCCAGGTCTGGCTGGGTGTTTGCCCCAAGAATCACACTATGGAAGAATAGTCCCCGTGGGCCAAATTAAGATCCTTAGAAAGTCTGAATACCTACTACTTCAAAACAAATGTGACAAACATTAAAAATATGTGTCAGAGAACCTAATGGAGCTTTGATTTGTCTTTACTTTGCCATTTTTAAAAACAATTACTTTAGCTGGACATGGTAACTTGTGCCTATAATCCCAGCACTTGAAAGGCAGAGGCAGGAGGATCAAGAGTTCAAGGTCAGCCTAGGCTGGATAGCAACTTCCTGCCTCAAAAATAAATGGATAAATAAAACAAAACCGTTAAAAATTCCCCCCCTGCATGTGTGTGTTCCTAATTGGCTGATACCTTAGCCGGATTAGTCTGGAATCTAGTACCAGCTCTAGGAAACCCTCACATCTAACTCAAAAGGCAGACCCTCCCATTTCCCCCACACCCATCTGCACTCCTGGATGCCTACCTGAAACAGTGCTTCCGCAAACTCAAGGCAAACCTGCCTGCCTGGTACTCCACCCCATCCATGAGGGATGGCTCCATCTCTGTATCTTCAATCAGTATAGCTAGCTCACTATCCCGCTTCCCCAGCAAACTCCTGTCGTTGATGTTTGCAGAACCTGAGATGGGTTCAATGGGAACAATACACTTGCTTAGGACCAGGGGGTGCTCCCCAGCACCTCATCACCTTTACCAGAATACCAGCCTGCAGCCCCCACTGTGAGTGTCAGCTGCAGATCTGTATCACCCTCTAACTCTCTTGTGACAGGGGATCAGGTACAGCACTGACCGATGATGACTGTCCTGTCGTCTGCAATGAGCATCTTGCTGTGGATATAGATGAGCTCTGAGACTGGGTGCCCACCCAGTTCTCCGTGTGTGCGGAGCCCACAGATGGACATGTAATCCCGCCACGCTGTCCCCACTGTACACAAGAGAGATGGGTGAGGGGCGGTGAAGTGAGAGGTATCTCCATCCCACCTCTCACCTCACGAAGCTCTGTCTAGAGCAGTGATTCTCAACCTTCCTAATGCTGTGACCCTCTTGTTATAGTGATCCCCAACCATAAAATTATTTCGTTCCTACTTCATAATTGTAATTTTGCTACTGTTATGAATCAAATGTAAATACCTGATATGCAGATGGCCTTAGGCGACCCCTGTGAAAGGGCTGTTTGACCCCCAAAGCGGTTACAACCCACAGGTTGAGAACCACTGGCCTAGTCTGTATACTTCTCCCAGCAGTAAAAAGCCACATACAGTCTGACTAGCATGCAAGAATGATAGTTTCCTTCCCCAGGACTCCAACTACCCAAGCTGCCTCCCGCCAGGGGTCCAGGGCTTGAGCCCCCAGCACTCACTGGCTGCTTTGAGACGATGTAAGATTGAATACTCCCCACGACACAGGGTCCTGAGAGAAAAGAAAGGGTGAGGGAAGCAGCGGCTGGAGAAGGAGAAAGGGAGGAGCTGGGAGAGGCAGACCTCAAAGTTCCTGCAGGAAGGGATCAGGACAGGATGGAGAAGGCGTGAGGGGGCCATAACGGGTGAATCTGCCTAGGGGGAAAGGTCACCTGTAAGTGAAGTGCAGAATGGCCTGGATGGAGTTACCACCCCCTGTGGAAATGTCACCTTCAAAGCCAGGGAGCAGAGGCAAAAGCACGTAGACTCGGAAACACTGCCTCTGTCTGGGAAAAGAACAGTCAGAGGTGTGATGATCACCGAAACAAACTCACCCTTCCACCTGGGCTTAAACAATGCCCCCATCTCCACCTTCACAACAGTCTGCCTTACTTGTGGGCCTTCAGGATCCTGTCCACAATCTCATCGCCCACCTTGTTCAGAACTGTGCGCCCATCTGAGCAGCTAATGAAGAACTGATTCTGGGGCAGGGATCCAAGAGAGACATGAGCATCCTGACCCAGTCCAAGGCCCTGCATTTGCTTCACACCCAGCCAGGCCAGTTCTCAAAGACTAACACCGATCCTACTAGCATCCCCAGTCCCTCTCCCAGGATACCCTTCCCATCCTCTCCCTCCACTCTTGCCTCAGTCAGACCTCAATGTACAGATAATGCTGGCTCTCTCTGATGGTATGCAGGTAGGCATTGAGGATGGAGTTCTCCGAAGTCCCTGCTGACCATCGGTCCACAGACCTCAAGACCTATGGGACGGTGAATATGATGTGGTTTTTAAGCCCAAGAGAGGAGGAAGTTTGTGGAGGAACTCTCAGAGCATCTGGAGCCACAGGCTAATGGGAGGAAGGGAGGGGGCTGTCTGTTCAGGAGTGTCACCTGCACGGTAGTGCACTGCCCCCCTGGGATCGTGAAAGGGAGATGGTTTGCAGTGCTGGTGGACTTGGGCAGCAGGTAGGGGTACGTGGGTATCTTGTACTTGGCCTTGATGGTCTGTAATGAAGGAACAGCAGAGTCAGCAGAAGGTAGTAAGCTGAACCTGACTTCTTCCTTCCCTCCCTCTGGTGTCTTGGAGGGAGTCAGCACCTTAGTGAAATTCCAGCGCTGGATGAAGTGCCTGGCAAGGTCCCGGGCAGCCTTGCCGTGTACAACCACTCCAATATCCCTCCATGGCATCCTGGGTGTGGTCTTCCTGTCAATGAAATCTGGGAGTCCCAGGGGAGTCAGGGAGAAGTCAGGGGTGGTGTGTTGGGGACACTCAGACAGGAGTGTGCTGGCCAGTTTTATGTAAACTTGACTCAAGCTACAGTCATCAGAGAGGAGGGAACCTCAATTGAGAAAATGCCTTCATAAGACTGGGCTGTAGGCAAGCGGGGAGGGCATTTTCTTAATTAGTGATTGATGTGGGAAGGCCCAGCCCATTGTGGGTGGGGCCACTCCCTGGCAGGTGGTCCTGGGTTCTCTAAGATAGCAGGCTGAGCAAGCCCATAAGCAGCCCTCCTTCATGGCCTCTTCATCAGCTCCTGCCTCCAGGTTCCTCCCCTGCTTGAGTTCCTGCCCTGACTTCCTCCAATGATGAACAGCAATGTGGAGGTGTAAACCAATTAGACCCTTTCCTCTCCAAGTTGCTTTTGGTCATGGTGTTTCATCACAGTGATAGTAACCCTGACTAAGACAAGGAGGAAAGGGAAGAGGCAGAGGAGGAAACTTCCAGAGGGAAGGCCATACTGTTCTTGACCCAGTTCATCCCATACTCAGTCCCAGTTGCAGCTTCTGTCCCATCATCTGCTCCAGGCTCCTCCTGGAGGCCTTGGGGGAAGGGAGCCTCACCTTCGAAAGGCCGGTCCAGCTGTACCCAGTCCTTGGTGATGAGGTTACTGTAGTCCTTTCCCACCCAGAAGAATCGGTTATGCGAGAGGTCTGGGGTGGCTGCAGGGTCTGCACCTGGTGTGGGAATCTGTAGGAAGAATACACCACAGCCAGGCAAGGTGAGGTCATGGGGCCCATATACAACCAGGCCAAAGAGAAGATGGGAGCACTGCACCCATCTGATCCTCCAGCCTCCACCTTCAGCTTTAGTTAGAGAGGGTTTTAGGCTTTTTTTTTTTTTTGAGACAAGGTCTCATTATGTATATCCCAGGCTGATCTCAAGCTTGAAATCCTCCTGCCTGAGCTTTCTTGGTGCTAGAATTACAGATGTGGACCACAACAAGAAGCTGGTTCTAGTATTTTGAAAGGCATTTCTTGACAGACATAGTGGCAGATACCTATAACCCTAGCAACCCAGAAGCTGCAATGGGAGGATGACAAATCTGAGGCTAGCTTGAGCTATAAGTAGACCCTGCCTCAGAAGCAACAACACACGTAGCTTCTCGGTGTCTCGGAACTCTGCAGGTGGCAGTTCTGGGAAGGATGTAAATTTAGAGTACCTGGGTCAGGAGAAATTACCTGTGAGTCCACAGATTCAGAGGGGTCCCCAAGGTCGGTCAGCCTGTATTGCACATCATCCCAGCGGCCATAGGCAAGGTCCAGCCCTCCCAAGAAAGCCACTACCTGGTCTACCACCAGGAGCTTCTCATGATGGGCCCACAATGTCACAAGGTCTGGGTGTCGCATCACCTAGAGCAGGGTAGAGGAGTACATGGGAAAGGGTTTAGGTGAGAGGACAGAGTAGGAAAAGACAGAGGATGACTTTTTAGGGAGAGGAGGGATTACGAGGATGAGAAGTGGCTATAGGGTAGTAGGGAGGGACTCGGGCCCGAGTATCACCTTTATGTTGGGGTGCAGAAGCATCAGCGTCCTCTTGCTGTAGCCACTGTTGATGCCCAAGGCCAGTTCCACTTCCTTAAACAGCAGTATGGATACACGAACACCTTCTTCCTGGTAGTGAGTGGGAAAATCAAATCCTAGTGCCTCTCCCTGAGTGGCCCCCATCCAACTCCCACGCTCAGGATTCCTGTATGTGCCTCCACCCTACCTGGGCGCTCTCCCACGTGCACCCGTCACGATGCTTACAGCAAACATGAGTTCACCCACTCACCTATCCACCTACCTTTCATAAGCTAGTCACCCATCTTCCCAACCATTTGCTCATCATCTTAACTATTATCTGCCATTCTTCCCAGTCACCTCAACCTTCCCAACTCATATCCTTCCATCCATCTCCCTGTCCATTGTTTTTTTCCTTTTGAGATAATTGTTAGTCCAGGCTGGTATAATACTCAGTATATAGCCAAAGCTAGCCTTCAACTCCTAATCCTCCTGTCTCCATCTCCCAAGTGCTGGGATTACAGATGAGTGCCACCACACCCATTTTCTTTTCTATCATCTACCCACTCACTCACCCTCCATCATCCATGTATCCTTCCTCCTGTCAACACTCACATCGACACTCACGAATGCCAGGTGTGGTGGCGCACGCCTTCAATCCCAGCACTGAGGAGGCAGGGGCAGGTGGATCTCTGAGTTTGCCAGCCTGGTCTACATATTGAGTTCCGGGCCAGCCAAAGCTATACAGTGAGACCCCGTCTTTCAGGAAGGGCATGTTTCCTCATCCTGAAGCCTCAGATTCCCAATCTTCTCCTTGAAAGACTCCTGCTGCAATCCTCTCAATTTTAACTCCCACCCACAGCCAACCACCACTCCTCACCGCCTTCCTCTTGAGCATAATGTCCAGTCTCCAGTCGTCTGAATGGGCTGGACGCTTCAGGTAAATCTCAGGACTCAACCTAGAAGTCAGGGCAGTGGGTAAGGAGCAATCTAAGCTGAAGACAAAAGCCCCTCCCTCCCACCCTGTGCCCTGCTCCGCTGCTGACCCTGGGCTTCCCCTTCTCATGTGGACCTGACCTCACTCACCACCAGTCTGTGATGAAGATCTCCTCTCGAGCTCGAAGGATGGCATCTGCCACAGCAGCAAAGTAACCTGCCCCATTCACAAACCTGGGGGAGGCCAAGCCAAGGAGGTCAGGGGAGTCAGAAGCCAGAAAGCTCTGGAGAGTGAAGATGGGAGGACAGTCGTGGGTCAGAGGTGACAGCAGGGACAAAGATCAGGAATGATCAGAGAAGTTAGACTGTATCAGATACATCAAATGGGATTAATCAGAGTGATGTGCCAGTGTGAGCTAAAACAAAACAACAAAAACGACAACACACAATAAATTAAGGAAGCGGACCAAAGATCACAAGGATTAATACATCATACATAAAAGAGCTCCAGCAAAACAATGAGAAAAAGACACAAGCCAGCTTTAGAGTGAGCGAAGGATAAGAACTGCCAGTTCATAGAAGATATTAAGATGGTCAGTCATAGGGCACGGTGTTCAATTCACTAATTAACCAGAAATCAGGGCAGGGTGTGGTGCACAGGCCTGTAATCCCTTGCTGAGGCCAGAGGATTGCTGAGAGCTTGAAACAAGCTTGGGCTCCACAGTAGGACTCTATTTCAAAAACCCCAAAAAAGTTGGGCATGATAGCATTTGACTTTAATTCCAGCACTTGGAGACAGAGGCAAGGGCAGAAGCAGAGGCAGAAGGATCTCTGTGAGTTCAAGGCCTGCCTAGTCCATACAGTGATTTCAGGCTGACCAGAGCTACACAGTGAAAGCTTGTCTATAAATAAATAAATAAACAAACAAATAAACAAAATGAAAAAAGGAGGACTACCAGGTGGGTGAGGTTATATATCTCACGTACACAATATATAATACCAAGAAATTAAAGTTAAATAAGTTTGTTTCTTTGGGTTTTTTGGTTTGTTTTGGTGTTCTCGAGACAAAGTCTCTGTCTCTCTACGTAGCTATGGCTGTCCCGGAACTCACTCTGTAGACCAGGAGAGCCTCCAACTCACAGACATTAGATGGCCTCTGCCTCCCAAGTACTGGGACTGAAAGCATGTGCCACCATGCTTGTCTTAAAATTAAATAATTTTTTAAAAATCAATCAGTGCCTTCTGCCGGCTTGATGTTTCATGTCTATAATCTCAGCATTCAGCAGGCTAGGGCAGGAAGACTGCTGTGAAGTTTGGGGCAGCCTGGACTACAAAATGAGATCCTGTCTCAACAAAACAAAGCAAAAACCAGGAAAGAAAAATCATCTGTAACACAGTATCAGTGTATGAAGAAGTGGGTATTCTCACAGACCACAGGAATTGGTTATTGACTTTTTTCCTGGAATTTTAAGACAGAGTCTTACTATATAGTCCAGGCTGGTCTTGAAGTTTTGATCCTACTGTTTTTTGGCCCCAAAGTGTTGGGATTACAGGCTTGCACCACCATGCTGGTTGGTATATCCTGAGTCAGTTGATTATACTGACACTTTAGAAAATAAGTTGACAGTATCTATCAAGATGTTAAACGCACATACTAGTTTGGGGGTTTTCATGTTTTCTGATCTGCTGGGAATCAAACTCAGTACCCTGTACATGCTAGACAAGCACTCTACCACTGCACTATACCCAGCCCAACATAAACTTAAACTTTTTTCAATGCATACTGTTTAACACCATAAAATACACGTAGTGATTTTTTTTTTGTTTTTGCTTTTTTTTTTTTTTGACAGAATCTTACTAGCCTGGCTATGTAGAACAGGATGGACTTGAACTCACAGAGATCCAGCTGCCTCTGACTCCCTAGTGCTGGGGTTAAAGATGTAGGAATCATACCTGGCCTGTATTTTAAAAAAATATTACGTTGATTTATTTTAAGGGAGGTACACATTTCATAGAGCAAGTGGAAAGGCCAGAGGACAGTTTTAGGGAGTCAGTAGTTTTATACTGTGTGGATTCCAGGGGTTAGACTTGGGTTATCAAATTTAGCAAAATGTCTTTACCTGTTGAGCCATCTCATAGTAATTGTATTTATGGGAATACATATTCTAAATGCTTAAGCAAAGATGATATTCATGGCGGACATTCTCTTTAAGACAAAACAAAACTAAATGTCAAATCGCTAAATGGAAACACAGCTGCAAACGTGTGTGTACATATAAAGACATGCGGATGATGACAGAGGACACACTGTTGCCAGGTTACTTCTAGAAAGAGAGACGCAGCCAATTGGTGCAATTGGAGGGGGACTTTAAAAGAATCAGGGTGAAGTAAAGTGTGGTAATTACAATTATTTTGTGTGTCTGTTTTTATTTTAAGATAGGGTCTTGTCCTGGCTCTGTGTAGCTCAGGCTGTCCTCCAACTTGTAGCAATCCTCCTGTCTGTCTCTCAAGTGCTGGGGTTACAGGTGTCCACCTCGTCTAGCTTGAATTTTTTTAGTTAACATGTTACCGTACTGCTCGGCCTTTATCTCCTAAGTGTCTCCCTGGTGATAGGCAAATACTCTACCCCTGAGCCTCACCCTTTCATTTGCCTTCTCAGGCTAGAGAGTGGTAAAGAGCAGTCTTGACTCCAACTGCCTGCATTCAAATCCCGGTTCCACTGTTGGAAAACTGTGTGACCCTGGGTAAGTTACTCAATATCTCCTTGCCTCCATTTTCCCAGGTATAAAACCAAGGCAACAACTGTCCTCAACTAGTAGAGTTCAGAGAACCCAATAAGTGAATACATGAAATATGCCTCATTCCTGGCACACAGCAAGCTCTACATAAATAGTGGCTATTATTACTGTTAATTTATTAAGAACACAAATAAATAATAGCTGGAGAGATGAGTCACTTGTTGAGACACTGGCTGCTCTTCCAGAGGACCCAGGTTCACTTCCCAGCACCCACGTGGCAGCTCACAATTGGAGTAACAGATGTAACTCCAGTTCCAGGGGATCTGACACACTCACACAGACATACATGCAGGCAAAATACAAATGCACATAAAATAAAGGTAAGTAAATTTTTAAAAAGTAAAAGTAAATAAATAAAGGCTGGAGAGATGATTCAGTAGTTAAGAGCACTGGCTGCTCTTCCAGAGGACCTAGGTTCAGTTCCCACAACCCAAATAGCAGCTAACAACAGTCTTTAACTTCAGTTCCAGGGCAGTATAACACCCTCTCCTGGCCTCCATGGACAGCGGGCATGCACAGACACACATACAAAACACATAAAATAAAATAAATAAAAAAAATAAATAAAATAAATAAATAAATAAATAAAAATAAGTAAATAAATCTCAGGCAGATGTGGTGGCATGCAGCTCAAATCCCAGTACTCAGCAGGGTGAAGCAGGATTTGCAAGTTCTGGACCAACTTTTGCCATATGGTAAGACCTGGTCTTAAATAAATCAGCTAGGTCTAGTGCTACACATCTAAATCCCCACTCATGAGGCAGAAGCCAAAGAATCAATGCAAGTTCAAGCACAGTCTGGTCTACATTTTGAGTTCTAGTCCAGCTTGGGCTACATCACAGTGAGATCCTGCCCCTGCCACACACATAAAATAAATAGCCAAACACAGTAGCACATGCCTGCAATCCCAGCACTTGGGAGGTAGAGGCAGGGGGGTCAGGAGGTCAAGGTCATTCTTGACTACACAGTCATGGACTACATGAGACCCTGTCTCAGAAAACCAAGAGTGAATGAATAAATAATAAATAGGCAGGCCTCCTGGTACAGGTCTATCACTTCTCAGGGAACTGAGGGAAGAAGGAGAAAATGTTCAAGGGCAGCTTGGACTACATGAAACACTGTCTTTAAAAGAAAAAAAATCAACCAACCAAACAACAACAACTCCTTAAAGTCTTTTAACAAAAATTTAAAAAGAGCTGGGAGGGTCGGAGAGGTGACTCAGTCAGTAAAACACTTCCTTCAGAAGCTTGAGGTCCTGAGTTCAGATCCTCAGTACCCACATAAAAAGCCAGTGTGGACAGGTATGGGGCACATGTCTTCAACCCTAGTACTCTTGTGGCAGAACCAGGAGGATCGACCCAGCACTGGGGAAGGAGGCACGGGCAGATCCTTGGAGCTCGCTTTCCAGCCACTATAGTTAAATTTTTAAGTTCTAGGTTCTTGAGATCCTGTCTCCCTCTTAGCCCCCCATAAGAAGATTGAAGCTGGAGAGATATCTCAGTGGTGAAGAGTGTTTACTGTTCTTGCAGAGGACCCAGGTTCGGTTCCCAGCACCCACCTGCATGACAGCTCACAATCATCTGTAATTCCAGTTCCAAAGGATCTGACATCTCTCTTTCTGGCACCACTCAACACCAGGCACACACATGGTGTGCATATATACATGCAGATAAAACACTCATACACATAAAAATAAACAGATAAATAAGCAAAAATTAAGATGAAGAGTAACTGAGAAAAACCTCATTAGTCCTCTGGCTTTCATGTGCACATATACCCACACACACTAACATGTCCATACATGTACAATACATATGTACACAGAAAACAATAAAAGAAACAGACAGTGGGTGCTGGGCTCAGTGGGTTAAGGTCCTTGCTGTGTGAGTATGAGGGCCTGAGTTCAGATCTTTAGCACCAAAACAAAGAAGCTGAGAGGAGCAGTACATGTCTGTAAGCCCAGCGCTGTGGAGTGGGCAGAGACGGGCAGATCCTAGGGCTCGCTGGCCAGCCAGTCTAGCCAAATGGATGAGCTCCAGGTTCAATGAGAGACAGTCTCAAAAAATAAGATGACGAATCACAGGGGAAGACACCGAAGGTCAATCTCCGACTTACACACACACAGACCTGGTCAAGTACACAGAAGTGTGAACACACATGGCTTTAGCTTAGTGGTAGAATGCTTGCCTAGCATGTGTGAGACCCTAGGTTTAATTCCCCAATACTGCAAAAATAATGCAATGAGAACAGAACACAACAAACGAAAAAAACCTCAATACCACCTCTAAGAAAATGTTCCTTTCCTGCCTACTTTTGTCTATGAAAATGTTCAACCTCCTAGCCTAGCATGCTGGACTCCATGAGATCTGGAGCTGCTCTCTCACAGGCTCCTCTCTGGCTGCTCCTCCCCACTCTTCAGCAATAATCAGTCCCCCTCCTCACCAGCACAACAAGCTCCTGTGCCCTCTGCCTGGACTGCTCTTCTCCATTTTCCTTATCTTTCCTTATCTCAGGGCTACCCCTTCTGGAAGCCTATCCTGACACCCTCCCTGGGACAGCTGCTCCCTCTGTGCATCCTTCCCTATATCTATCACCTGTGTGGTAAGTTCACATTGTTTTATAATTAGATCTCTTCCTTCTCTAAACCAGAGGAACCTGTGTCTCAATACCAGTACCAGATGGACCACATAGCTGGTGCTTACGATTTAAATGCTTATTAGGTATCTAAGTGATAGAACAAATCAAAAAGATTTGAAGGAGATCCTCAACAGAGAGGCTCCCTGAGGTTAAAATGCTCATAGGAATAAGGGAGGTAAGAGGACAGAGAAGATAGCCAAGTCAGGAGATCTGGAAAAATCAGACAAATCAATGTGGTTAAAGAGGTCAAGGGGTCAGGGAGATGAGAGATATAAAAGTATAAAAGTAGGGTCATGAGTTCAGAGGAGATAGATGGGAGGAGAAACCCGAGAATACCAAAGTGGGCAAGAAAGCCTCACAGAAGCTCAGAAGGGACATCAGGGTCTCACCACCGGGCCAAGGTCCCGGGCCGGGGTGGGGCATAGCTGTCGTGCTGATGTAGCTGTAGAAAGTCTCTGCCTGGACCCTGCGCCAGCTCCGTGATCTCCTGGCCCCACCACCGTGCCTGCCGGTAGCTGCTGCACTTGAGAATCAGGGACCTGGACAGAGACAAAAAGCTGTACCACTAATCCTTCCCCTTCATGTCTACAGTCTCGCCCAGAGCCTCCCTTTTGGCTACTCCCTTTCCTTACTCCCCCTACTAGCCTCTAAGCTGGAGTCCGCAGACATAGTGCATATATCTGCTTTATTCCCAGTTGGGTTCAGTGACCAGATCAGGCACTCATTCAACAACAACAAATGGAGTTTGAATGAACAAATGGAGTTCTGTTTCCTCCCCTTCTCTCTCTCCCTCCTTCCCCCTCCTCCTTTTTAAGACAGCGTTTCTCTGTAGAGCTCAGGCTCTACTGGCTCAGCTTCCCAAGGATTACAGGTATGCACTACCATGTTCTGGCTCCTTTTATGTTTTAAGTTTTGTTTTTAATTGTGTGTGTGTGTGTGTGTGTGTGTGTGTGTGTGTGTGTGTGTGTCTGTACATGTGCCTAGGTATGAGTGAAGATGCCATAGAAAAAGCAGTCATCAGAGTCCCTGGAGCTGGAGTTACGGTGGGTATAAGCCACCCTGTGTGGGTACAAGGAATGGAACTCAGGGCCTCTGCAAGAGCACTACTCACTCTTCTCTCTCTAGCCTTCCCCCCTCTTAAAAACTGGGAGACTACCTCTTCCCCATTTATACCAAGCCCCTGTGCTATAGGCCCTTACTAGTCTAGGGGTATCCTAAATATATGGTTAGATTAATTCCCTGATTCAAAGCTCTGGCTGGACCAGGGCACAGAGGACTGAAGCCCTGCAGTGATCTTCCTGCTCAACTCCCCTCAGGGTCAGACTGCTCTCACTCCAGGGAGGTCTTACCTGTGGGAGGTGTCGATCCTCACCCCATACCGAGCCTCTGTACTCCTCTTCCCCACCTGGACCTCAAAGCCAGGGTCAAAAAGCTGAACAAATGAGATGGCGCCAGTCTCCAGGCGCATGTACAGCAGGAAGGAATCCTTCACCACCAGCCACCTGGAGTGGAAGAACTGCTTGTATCATCCAGGTCCTCCAGATCTTCCTCTGCACCTGCCCACTGATCCCTGCTCAGCTCCAGCCCTTACCTCTTGGACCATCGATAGCAAACTTGGTCTCGGCCACAGCAGGTGAAGCCAGGAACTCGATGTCCACCTGAGCGCTTCCGGATCACCCCTTCCCTACAGGGACAATCAGGAGATTTGGGGGCTCTATAGATACCTGTTCATGTTTCATTCTCAAGCAGGGAGGTGGGGAGGTGGGGAGGCCGGGTGAAGCGTTCCCACACTCACAGTCCTTTGGAGCCGAGGTCTGGGATAAAGGAAAGTTGACTGACTTCCAGAAATTCTGTCTGAAGAGGAAGAAATAAGCTCAGGGGGAGGCTTGGCTTTCAGCCTCTCAGCCCTACTAACTCTGCCCTTGTCCCCTGGGGATCTGATGGCACAAAATCCCCAGGCATCCCAGGGCATGATGGCACAGGATAATAATCCCAGCACTTGGGAGGCAGAGGCAGTGGATCTAGGTCATTTCAAGGCCAGCCTAGGTCAGTTCCAGACCAGCCAGGGTTACAGTAAGACACACCCAGGTATCTAGACCCTGGACCTTACCATAGCATGGTAATTGCGATAGAAGGACATGGTCAGGAGGCGGTTGAGGTAATTTTCCAGGTATTTCTGAAGGGGGATGGGAAAGAAACATGTAGCCAGAGCCTTCTGCATACTACACACTACATACTACAAGACCTGGCATTTGGTCATACCTGCTTGCTGGCGGCGTGTCTGGTGGAGCCCTCAGAACCTCCTCGGGGTAGGGAGGGAATTTCCTCATTGGCTGCCTCTCGGGCTGGAGAATAAGCCACAGCAAAGCTATAGAAGAGACAGAGAAGGCTGGGGAAGAGCTGGCAGGCTAGATGCCTGAAACACTGGAGACAGGGCCTTGGAACAGGACAAAGGCTGGCAGAAGAAAGAGTCTCTATCCTGGGAATGGAGACAAGTAGAAGGTTGTTAAGGACATTTTGGGCATCCAGCCTGGCTGAAATATTGGCACAGAACTATGGACAAAGAGAACCAGAGAAAGTTTCCTGGGAACCAGGATGCAGGGAGCTGGGGAAAGGAAAACATTTGGGAAAGAAAAGGTTGTAGCTTGGGTTGAGACCGGCAGCCAGGAGTGAAGGCTGCCAGGGCATACGGAATATCTATATGCCTTTCACAGGAAGCAATCTAGTCCCACTCACCGAGCCAGAGGGAGCAGACTCATCAAGACTTTGTGTCTCTGGAGGTCCCGATGCAGCTCCTGGAAGTGTCGGAATTTCTTCTTCGTTGTCCAGGTAAAGTCACCATGAGTCAAGCGGACAGAATATAGAGTACAGGTTCCCACCTGGAGGGATGAAAATCTGAAGTCATGTCTTCTGGCCCAAGCCAGCCTCCACTTTGGCCAAGCCACCCTCACCCACCATCCCTGGTACTAGCCCAGCCACCTTGGATCCACTGGTGTATCTTTCAGTGCCCACCACCTGGGCTGTAACAGGGACTCCAGGCGCAAACACCAAGGGGTGCACTTTCAGAGGCCGAAGGTCGTAGATGGCCAGAAAGGGATGCATTCGATCAGCTGGGAGGAAAAAAAATTGAAGAGTATAGATCTCAGATTCCTATCCTCCCCTCTCTGGGGGCCATGTCCCTGTGTACCTGGATCCTCTCCTTCCCTCAGAGTGTCAACTTCATCTGGCTCCATGTGCAACTCGCTGGAGTCCAGGTAGTCCCCATAGGAAAAGAGGTTCTCCAGGGTTGCAGTCATCCTAGGAATATGAGGAAGCCTCAGGAAGGGACTCGCCCTACAGAAACATCCCTCCCCATCCTAACGCCCCTAGTCCTCACCCATCTCGTTCAGTTGACTCCCAACATCTACGGTTGCAGACCTGCAGACCGACGCCCTTCTAACCTCCACTCACTTCAACCCTCATTCCCTCCCTCAGTCCTTCTGCCAGAGCCCCTCAGCCCCGCCTCTCATTTCGTATCCAGGGCCCAAGAAGCACCTAGCAAAGCTGGGATGGCCTCGAACTCGGACGAGGTAGATTCAAGGTAGGAATCCCGATGACAGTCAGGCCAGCCTGGAAGCGAGGGTCCCGTCGGGAATGAGGAAGTTACTGCTCTCCCCGCCCAGGAGAGAAATCCCGAAATCTGGGTGTGCGGCTGAGTCAGAAGATCAGAGCAGTTCCAGCTGGACCGCGTCCCTGTCGGGTTCCTAGGGGCCCGGGACTTCAGCCTCACCGCGACCCCGGCCCCCTCACCCTGGCAGCGTGCCCGCGCGGGCTCACAAGCCGGGATAGCAGAACTCGGCGAGGAGCCCACACCCTAGCGGGCCGGGGGCGGGGCCGGGCCGGGGCTCAGGGCCTGCCCTCGGGGGCGGGACGGCCCCCGGGCCTCACCTCCGCGGGTGTCGCGTCAGTCCGGCACCGCCCCCGCCGCCCTCCGCCTGCCCTGCGCCCCGCACGGGCCGCCCACTCCCGGGGCCGCCCACTCCCCGGACTGCCAGCACTCCCCGGGCGGTCCTCTCTCCAGCTGCCCTCCCGGCACCTGGCTGGCAAGGTCCAGCCCGCCTCCCGCTGTGCGAGCTAAGCTGCTCACATTCCTCCACTGCGCGCGCGCACGGCCTTTGGGTCTTCTGGTCCCCAGCTCTGCCCGGAATCAGGGCGGGGGCCCTCGGTGATGAGGATCTGCCGGTGTCGCCTTGCAGGGCCCAGTACAGATAGCATTTGTTGATGGGAGGTAAGAGGATAAAAAGCCATATCCTAAAGGGCTTCCTTCCCTCTTTTCTTCCAATTTCCCACTGATAGCATATGAGTTGTTTTAGTTTTTGTCCAATGGTAAGAAAATTCCGATAAACATTTATGTACCAATCATTTTTATGTAGACTTAACGTTTTAAATTCTCTTTGTAAATAACCAGAGTGGAATTGTTGGGTCATATAAGTGTATGTTTAACTTATAAGAGACTGTCAAGACTTGGGCTTGGCGGTTTGTAGGCCAGCAGCATGGAGAACGTGACGAGAGGATTGTGAAGCTTAGGGGTTGAGGTCAGCTGAGGCTATACAGCAAAAATCTGCCCACAGCAAACAAACCAGGGGCTGGAGATGACTCCCAGCACTGGCTGCTCTTGCAGGGGATCCAGATTCCATTCCTAGCGCCACACTCTCAATAGCTGTAACTCCAGTTCTAGAGGATCTGATGATGACCTCTCTGGCCTCCAGTGAGCACTGCACACACAAAACACAAAACTGCACACAGAATAAGAATAAAGAAAAACAACCTAAAACTCTTTCCAAAATGGCTGTTCTATTTTACATTTCTAAAAACCAGTGTATGGTACTTCTATCATAGATACTTAATAGCACACTGCACATCTGATGCTGTAAGTTCTTAGTGTTACCCATCCGAGTGTGGAGTGAAAGTATGACATTGCAATCACATTTGTACTTCTCTGAATATTAATGATGCTGATTGTATTTCATATGCTTAAGTATCTTTGATAAAATATCCGTTCAAGTCTTTTGACATATATATGTGTATACATATACACGTGTGTGTGTGTGTGTGTGTGTGTGTATATGAATGAAAGATAGGATCTCTTTAGGTAGCTCTGGTTGGCCTGGAAATCACTACATAGACAATACATAGACAAGAGATCTGTCCCCTTTGCCTTCAAAGTGCTGGGATTAAAGGTATGCATTCTCTCTCTCTCTCTCTCTCTCACACACACACACACACACACAATGTGTTTTTTAAAGTAAGAAAATATATATCCACAGAAAAATGTATATGCAGATGCATTATTCCTAATGGGCAAAAGTGAAAAGAAGTCAAATGACAAACATATGTCAGCTGATGAAGGTATACAGCATCATCCATAGAGTTTCTGTGTATTGATGCATATGCTACCAACACAGGAGAACCTTGAAGACATTGAGCTAAGTGAAATAAAGCAAACAGAAAGCACATGATGTAAGACTCCTGGCTAATTTGCTCTTTGATGTGACCAAATACCATAATACATATGTGTGTGTGTGTGTGTGTGTGTGTGTATGTATATATACACACACACACACACATATACACATATATTGTAAATTGCTTTGTATACATATATACATATATGTGTATATATGTATACAAAGCAATTTACTGGAGGTTTTTTGTTTTATTTTGACTCATGGTTTAAGGGAAAACAGTCCATCACGGGAGAGAAGGTGTGTGGTGGGCTGCTTGAATCTGGGAAGACCAGGAAACAGAGAAAGGTGAATATTGATGCTAAGGTGGCTTCCTTTCGTTTCCCTTTTTATTCATTCCAGGACCCCAGCCCATGAGCAGTACCATCCACATTCAGGACAGGTCTTTCTTCTTCCATTCAATGTCTCTGGATAGCAGGAATTGTGATTCACACTTGTGTTCTCAGCTGAAGCAGCTGAGGGTAATTATGGGTTTGAGGCCTACCTGGGCTACAAAGTGAGGTCCTATGTTACAAATCCAAACAAACCCCCTCTCTGGAAACATCTTCACAGACTTGCCCCAAAGTGTGCTTATTCATGTCTTAGGTGTTGCTGCTGTTTAGAGTCTTGTCTTCAGCTTGATATATAGACCGGGCTGGCGTGGAATTCACTGAGATCCACCAGCCTTTGTCTCCTGAGTAACAGGATTAAGGGTGTGTGCCGACATGACAAGCTCAGCTAAGTTGTTCTTTTTTAATTTCACTGTGTGTGTGTACTATGAATGTATGTATATATACTATGTACATGCAAAACCCAAGGGGGTTAGAAGAGGGCATCAGAGCCCCTAGAATTAGAGTTAGAGGGGATTGTGTGCTTAGAGTGCTAGGAACTGAACCCAGGTCTTCTGCAAGAGCAGTAAGTACTTTTAACTGCTGAGTCATCTCTTTAGCCTTGTTCTAAGTAGTTTTTAATCTAATCAAGTTGACCATCAAATATCCAACACCGCTCTAAGCCCTGTTCTGACCAGATCACAATGAGGAATATTTGGGTGGGTGGGTAGAGAGGAAAGTGGAAGGGATGGACTAGCTTTTCCTATGGCTGCCAGATCTAGGGAGGAGGAATGGGGAATGATTTCTAATGAGTACAAGGGTTTCTTGAGGGTAATGGAAAATCTAAAATTAGTTGTGATGGTTATATAACTCTGTGAATATAGCAAAAACCACCATGGAATTGTGTCTTAGAAGGGTGAATATTATGTATGTTCTGAATTGCATTGCAATAAACTATAACTACATAAATTGTTACTATAGATAAGCCATTATGCTGAAACAGATATGAAAGAATAATACAGTATGATTACATTTATACAAAGTTCTGAAACACAAAAACAACTGATGGTAATGAAAATCAGATCAGTAGTTGCCTGAGGCAGGCCATGGGGAAGATATTTCCTAAAAAGGGGCTTTTTAAAGGCAATTCTGGAGTGATGGAATGTTCCAGGGCTGGGGAGATGACTCAGTAGATGCAGTGCTTGGTGCACAAGCATGAGGCCCTGAGTTCAGAGCTCCAGTGTCCACACAGAAGCCAGGCCTGGGGGCTGGGGAGACAGCTCAGCGAGTGTGCATACACTCCAAACTCTCACACACACAAACTAGGCACGGTGGCTTGTACCTGCAACCTCAGCATTTTGGGGGTTAGAGATAGGTGGGTCTCTGGAGTTCCAAGTACAATAAAGAGACCCTTCTCACAAAAAATAAGGTGGAGTAGGCTAGTGAGATATCTCAGAGGATAAGGGCACCTGCCACCAAGGCTGACCACTTGAGTTTAATTCCTGGGACCCACATGGTGTTAGAAGAGGACTGACTTTAGCAAGTCGACTTCTGACATCCACACATGCCTATGCCGTGGCACACTTACACAGCCCCCGGCGCTCAAATATACACGCAAAAATAACATGTAATTTTGCCAGATGGTGGTGGTGGCATTTGCCTTTAATCCCAGCACTCTGGAAGCAGAGGCAGGTGTAGCTCAGAGCGTTTGAGGCCAGCCTGGTCTACATATTGAGTTCTAGGGCAGCCAGAGCTACATAGATAGACCCTGTCTCAAAACAAAACAAAAAGGAAGTTTTGTTTGGCTTAAATATCCCAGGTCATAGTCCACTGAGGGAAGCCAAGGCAGTAACTCAAGGTAGGAACTGAAGCAGAAGCCCATGAGGAACACTGCTTCCTGGCTTACTCATGATTTGCTCAGTTTTCTCTCTTCTACATCCCAGGACCACTTGTCCAGATTCTCCCACATCAATAATCAGTCAGAAAATGTCTCCGCAGACTTTTCTACAGGCCAGTCTGATGGGGAACATTTTCCCAATTAAGTCCTCTTCCCAGATGACTCTGGCTTGTGTCAAGATGACAAAAACAAAAACAAAACAACAGAAAAAAACAAAACTAATCAGCACTCCTAGTTTCAATAAGGTTCTTGTTTTTGTGGGGCAGTGTAGGAGGAGGGTCTTACCGTATAGTCCAGGCTGGACTCCTGCTTCAGTCTCCTGAACATTGCTGAAATTTCAGGGATGCACCACCACTGCCAGCTCAATTTAAAAACAAAAACAATAAACAAAACTCAAGAGTAGTAGCCCTCACCTATAAGAGCAGCACTTGAGAGGTCAAGGCAGAATAGTAGGAGTTCAAGGCTAGCTTTGACTACATAGAGAGTTTGAGGCCAGCCTGGGCTACATGCAACCCTGTCACAAACAAACAAACAAACAAACATTCCCTCTCCCAATTGATGGCTTTTTGCTCAGTGGTAGAGAGTTTGCCAAGCAAACACAAGGCTCTGGGTTTCATCTCCAGCACTACAAATATTAAACAAAAAGTAAACCAACAAAGGCCACTAGACTTCTAAATATAGCGTAGTCAGCAGTGCTCCCTAACGTTTCCCTCTGGTGGCACCCTCAGGGAATGGTGAAGCAGTATTTGAGCTGCTCTGCAAAGGACCCTTGGTTGTGGTGATCAGGACCTTTAGTTCCCAGCCTGGGTTCTGCCACACACCCTGGCCCCAGATCTAGCCGAGGACATCAATACCTGGCTGACAGGCTTTGGGAAGTGCAGAGTGGTGATTAACAAATCAGATCTGAAGTCAGACTGACTTAGGGCAGGATTGAAGAGGCTCCTATCCAGTTCTGGGTAACTGTCTGTATGACCTTACGTCTTCTTAGTGACTCTCTTTACGCATCTGTAAAACCAGGATAGTAACAGCACCTCAAAAGACCATTAGTGGTAGACTAGAGCCCTTGCCTATTGTTGAGATAACCTTGAGCAATACTGTGAGAGCCACAGTGTAAAAACAATAACAACAAAAAGCAAATGACAAACAATAGGAACAAGCTACCAGACCAGCTGGGCCTCCTGTGTGCCTGGGATCCTATCCTTGCACTGAGAGTCTGAGGCAGGAGAATCACCAAGAGTTCCAGGTTCCAGACTAGTCTGAGTCACACTGTGAGACCCTGTCTCAGAAAACAAAAATAAAGAGACCGTTTAATAAGAACACATTTCTTTCTGGATTAAGTTTCTCATGCTAAAAACTTAGTGTTCTTTAAATTTTGATGCTTTGGGTACATCAAATTTGCATCCTAAAATGACATTTAAAAAGGAGAAATGGCAATAAGGATGGTGATAGAGGACTCGCCCAGCACACGGGAGGTCCTAGGTTCCATTACCAATACCAAAAATTCAAAACAAGACAGATCCCCTTCCCAGCAGTGTCTAGCCGGACCCTGAGTTGAGGGGTATTGCTCTACTGAATTTTCACTGTCATAGCACCCTCTTCCTGCCTCTGTCATAAAATCTCTCCCAACAGCCTCCTTTTGCATGGGGATAAAAGAACCCCCAAACAAAGAGGGCACCAAATATAGGTATTTGAATGGAGTGTTCCCCCACCCTTTCTTCCCTCCTTCTTCCCCCCTTCTATTCCCTGGCGCCTATAATCACCAGGCGGTTGGAGGCTAAGTGGTAGTTTTGCCCACGGTGGGGGGACTTGAAAACCACACCCTTCCCCCTGGGGCCCTCCTGGCCCTTCCCAAGATCCTGGTCTCCACTCCTGAGATGGGTCTGAAGGGGGCTTGGTGTTTTCCATGGTGTGGGTGCCGGAGACAGCGGGGGACTGGAAGAGGAACAGGTATGGGGCTCTACTGTGGGAAAAGGGGCAGACTGGCATGAATGGGGTGGGGAGGTGATAAACCCTCAAACCAGGGAAGGAAAAGCATCCTGTTGCCTTGGTGGGAAGTGGATCTCTCGTGTCTCCTCAGGGCTACCTGAAGATTTTGCAGACTTTTGCAAAATGGAAAGATGGAAGCCTGTGGTAAAAGTGTAAGAATTTCAAGATGGTGACAGCATCTGCCTCAAGCATTGGGGTGCTCTTGCAGCAGGAGAGGGATTTGGAGGGGTGTCTCTACAACAGCTCGAGCTGCATCTTGGGGAAGCTGGCCCCATATTAGCCGTTCCCTCTCCTCAGCCCCGCTGCCATCCCAACAGTCCCCACTGTTCTAGCGTCTTTCTTCTTCGGCTGTGGTGGAGGTGTAGGGGAGTTGAACCCTGACCTTCCCCCTCCAATCTTTCTTCCTCTTCTGATTTCCCCTTCTAGGACTGGAACCTGCTTCCCCACCGGATCCTAGCCCAGCTGTAGCCCCCATTGTGACTGGAGGACAGCCCTCCCCGGGCGCTGGTGCTTACTTAAGCAGGAAAGCTCGACTCTCCTTCCGCCACCAGCTGCATGATGTGGCATCAGCCAATGACTCTACCATTTGAAGGGGACAATCAGGGGCTACACCCTCAAGAAGTCTAGGCAACCTTCTGTCACCACATTTCTCGGTGGTCCCAAGTCTGTCAGGACCTTATTAAAGTCGTTCAGAGTTGCCACATGTTTTTGACTGTTGGGTGAAGGTAATTGGGGACCAATATACCAGGTTTGAGGTACAGGGCAGAGTGATGGGAAAGTGTCCCATCAAATGAGAATGTGAATTTGAGGCAGATCCCAAGCACAGCTGATAGGAAAGTTGGGTTTGTTGGAATCAGGCTTCAGAATTGTGAGGAAAGTAGACTATGGGAGGTTGGGGGCTGGGCAGAACAGGAGATGGAACTGATTAAGGAGTGTATTATTTAGTGTTGGGCTGGGGAGATGACCCAGTGGGTAAAAATGTTTACTGCATAAGCCTGAAGACCTGAGTTTGATCATTGGAACTCTTGTAAAAAGTCAGATACCCAAAGTACAGCTGTAATCCCAGCCTTCCTACAGAGAGATGGGAGGTGGGGACAGTATGCAACATAGGAAGAAACAAGCTAGACCTATCCTTAACAAGGCAGAAGAGAATCAACTCTAGAGAGTTGTCCTCAGACCTCCACGTGTGCGCTGTGGCATGACCCCGTGCATGTGCGCGCCTGTGTGTGGGGGTGTGTGCACGTGCGCACGTGTGTGTACACATAATAAATAAAACCTTTAAGAAATGTAAATTAGAAGAGGGGGTCAAAAGAATATAAGATGGAGAATGGGAGGGAATGCTGAGAAATGCTTTAAGGTGACATGGTCTTTGAATTCATGAACTCAAAGAAGTTGCACAAGATTAAGTCAGTCAAAATTTCAGCATGGAAAGAAGAGGAGCTTAGAGGCCTCGTTCCTATCTGAGGGCCTATTGGCAGTTGTTGGTTGCTAGGGAGTCAACTTTTTTTGTGGATACAACCTCTGGTAGGTTTGCCATGCTCCAGTGGATGGCCCCATATCCATGTGCATTCAGGAGCACTAATTGGACTCAGTGACATTATGTATCTATCTATCTACCTACCTACCTACCTACCTATCATCTATCTATCTATCGCTAGATAGGTATAGATACGTATGACATAAAGATGGAAGATGCTTAGCACCACAAACAAAACAACAAAATCCACCCAGCAAATACTTTACAAGTTCCCGGAAATTCTAGAAAACAGAAAAAGCACCCGTGGTTAATGTCAAAGAGCTGGGGCAGCTGCTTGGTCTTCTAGGTCACAGTAAGTAGCCAGTATACTATTCTAGGTGAAATGGCAAGATACTGAGGAATGTTTTTGTCTTTTTTTGGGGCGGTGGGGGGAGTATTGTTTTGAAACAGAATC
The DNA here is from genome assembly GCA_026225945.1 of Cricetomys ansorgei. Lineage (NCBI taxonomy): Eukaryota > Metazoa > Chordata > Mammalia > Rodentia > Nesomyidae > Cricetomys > Cricetomys ansorgei. The sequence goes on from JAMJFZ010001899.1 coordinate 3,222,847, forward strand.
TAACTAGGAGTCCTGGCTGGCACTGAACTCCCTATTCAACGTCAGCCGGGACTACCAGGACTAGTTAGGCTGGCTCCAAACTCAGAGAATCACCTGCTTCTGCCTAGGATTAAAGACAAGTACTACACCTGGCTGATGCTGAGAACCACGAAACAGGGAAGCAACATGGGCTCAGATTTACAAAGGTCTTTTTGGTTACTCTGTAGTTAAAGGATTGCGTAAAGGCAGGCATGGATGAGGGCAGGAGCAGAGATGTTTATATACTTGCGGAGTTTTTAGAGCTGAGCTGTTAGGTTAAGTACAAGAGAAGGGACTTAGGGAAACATTTGGGGTTGAAAATCAAAAGTATTTTTAAATGTTCAGAGTCAGAGGTCCCTTTCTGCTTTTTCACTTAATTAGGATCTTATCCCTTGTGATGGTTTATACTGTCAACTTGTTAAGTTTAGAATTACCAAGGAAACAAACCTCTGGAAATGTCTGTGAAGGAGTGTTTAGTTAACTGAAGTGTGGAGAGCCGTCCTATATGTAGGTTGCATCATTTCAGGGACTGCACAATGAATAAAGAGAGCCAAGCAGCAGCAACCACTACTTCCTGCTCACGGGTACAGGGTGATCAGTGGCTTCACACTGCCACCATGTCCTCTCTGCCATGATAATCTCAGACTGAGCTGTATTGACCTTTCCCAAGTTGTTCTTGTTGTATTTTATCTTCCTCTCCCCCTCCTTCTTTAGGAGTGAGGTTCCATAGGAACTATCCTTCATGCCTTCTGAACTACTCCAGAACAAAGTCTGTAAATGTGGCTTCTATAGTTCCCTGATCAATGGACTAGAGAAAATAAGACTGGAAAGATGGAGTCCTTGAGCCCCTCTGAACTCTTTTAGGTCCTTGGTTTGAATAGGAACAGTTCAAAAGGACTGGAGCTCTCAGCCTCATAAGACAGTGGCTTACAGAACTGGCCCAAAGCACTCCCTATGGTTGCTGTCTACCACCCAACATTCAGCTTAATTTCTACTTGTAGACAAGGCTACCTCTTTCCAGAAGACAAAGAAGTCACATTGCTGTGTGGTGACTGACAGAGGAAAAGAGAGAACAGTGAGGCTGGCCTGGGGGAGTTTTAACCTCTAAGTCAGATGTTATCATGATGACCAGCATTAGAAGAGCAGGGAAGGTGACCTGTCTCTTAATTCTGAGTTCTAGCTTGGACTTAAGGGTGTTGCTTCAGAATTCTTATTAACCACATTTTGGTGGTTCAGGTACCTGGATATGTAAATATGATCTACAGAATAAGATTAAAAAAACCACTCCTGGCCAGGTTTGTTGGTACATATCTGTGATCTGGACACTCAAGGAACAAAAGCAGGAGGATTGCCACAAGTTCAAGGCCATCATGAGCTATAAGAGATCTAATCTCAAAAAAGAAAGACAAAACTAACCAAGAGTCTATAGAAGGAACAGAGTATTTATAAACCTTCCCTGTCACCTCCCTAGTTCCCAGAGCTCAGTGAGGTAGTTTGCATGAGAGTGGACCTAACAAGTTCAAGCTTGTAGTCAAGAAAAGAACTTCAAACACAAACATCTCTTTGACAAATTGTTTATTAACATTTGCATCAGTATGAATATCTTTTATTACACCCTAGAATACTAGGATTCAGGGAGGTGGTAAAGTGGCAATGGTGAACTTGGGTATCTGGTCTCCCAAAAGCACCTGCCGGTCTACCCCCGATTCTTGAATGGCTGCCAAGCGGATCACTCCTCCACTGGAGCCATCCCGTTCCATAGCCAAAGCGAGAGCTGTAATAAAAGGAAGAAATTTGGAGTTAGGTACTGAGAATACGGCAAAAATCTTGGCATGGCTTGGGTAATGAGGGGTGAAGTTCATGAGCCTAGAAGCCCAAATTCTCACCATTGGCAGTGAACTGCAAACATTCATCCTTGGTCATGCCTTCCCGATAGGTAGCATCAACATAGCCATAGATATATGAGCTCCCGGAGCCTCCAATGGCAAAGGACTGCCTTACCATCATACCCCCCATGGGAACTGAGTACACCTACCAGATGGAGGGAGGAGAAAAGCCATCAGTTGCACCCTTTCCCAACATATGTGCATTTACCTGTTCCTTTTGATTTTGGTCTGGGGAGAGTTTATGGTAAGGTAGAGACAGAAAGAGAAACTAAAAAATGGCTGAAGTGGAAACTGGGGATGACTTGGGTGGTAAAGCCTGCTAGGCGAGCATGAAGACCTGATTTCAAATCTCTCGCACTTGTAAAAGCTGGGCATGTCTGAAACCCTAGCACTGGGAGAAGGGACAGTGGGGATACTTTCTAGAGTTCATTTCTAGAGCTCTAGCTAAAAGGTGAGCTCTATTTTCAGAGAGGACAGAGAAAGACATCCCAGGCAGACTTCTGCACTACACACACACACACACACACACACACACACACCTGTATCTACATGCAGACACCCACAAGAATATGTGCACACAGGACAGACAGGCAGGCAAATCAACAGACAAAAACACATACACAATGGCTGAGGAGGAAAGAGTATCAAAGGAAAGATGCATCAAAGAGCATCACTCCAGTGCTCTGGTTCGAGAGGGCCTGACCTGCCCTCCTTCTTGAGGGTCCCAGCCTGCAATGATGATTCCTGCCATCAGATCTTCTCTGTAACGGTAACACATCTCCTTAAAGAGACTGGCGGCTGTGTGTACTAGTGGAGGCTCATTCAGTTCAATACTAGAAGGTGGGGTTAGAAGGTACAGAGAAAGCAATATCAGGACCTGGAGACAGGCCTTTTAGTGCCTTATGTCCCACATCCCTGAGGATATTTGTTCTTCCCCTGCCCACAAGCACCTGTGGAAACCAAGCTGGTAAGTGACAGCATCAGCTACAGCTTGGGTATCAGCTGCTGAGCCTGAGCGGCAGCAGAAGATTCGGTCATGGATGGGGGTCAGCTTGTCAGTCACTCGATTGGCGATGTAGGACCTGCAGGAGGGTGAAACAGAAGAACCCCACTTGCCTTCCTCCCCCACCACATCACTATCTACTCCCTGCAGCTGCAGGGATAGGAATACTGGTGCTACCTATTAGTTCTTATGGAAAATGAAGCAGGGTGAATGGAGAACAGATCTTTATTAGTATTTCAACAAACGGTGAGGAACCAGAAGCAACAGAATTGGGAACAAACCCTTATCTCCAGGTTAAGAAGAAACCTCTTCCCACAGTGGTCTGAGGAGGGTAAGGATAAGCAGGCAGGCAGAATGGGGTGTATGTTATTGGGGAAGGGGGCAGGAAGGCACAGGAAGACCTTTTATTGTTTTGAGCTCACCCAGTGGTTGTTCTGGAGTCTGCTCCTAGAACCACGCCCCCATCAAACTGCACAGCCATAATCGTGGTCTGGGAAAAATAAGCGGAGTGTAATGAGGGTGAATCTGAGCCTTACCACATTCTTGAGCATACATCCACCTCAACGGTTCCTCACCCGGATTCTTTAATACAAAATTCGTGCTCAGCGAACCCCTTATCAAATCTTGTGGGTGCTCAACACTTCAAAGATTATCAAAATTCCAATCTTCAAATCACTGGATTCAATCTTATGTTTCAGTCCACTGTTCACCTCTCACCACGAAAGGTACCACCCCACTCCAGCATCCAAGGAACCCCTCTATCTCTCGCATAACACTGCATCGCTGCCCCAACACACTCTGCCCAAACCCATTAAGGTTTCATGCTTTCCCTCGCGTCGGGCCTAGTACATGTCTCCTGAACTCCGACTCTTTCCTCACCCCTGTGGAGACTTCCCGGTTTTCCCAGTCCGGGGTGAGAGCCTCCGGCCCAAAAGCCGGTGCAGAACCCGCTCCACGAACAGCTAAGGCAGCCGCCATCTTCCTCTTCTACTGCTGCCACAAAGCAACCGTCGTAAAACGCTCCGTCACTCTCTTTAGTACGGCTCCGTGGCCTTCTGGGAGCGAAGCTAGACGGAGGTTGACGGCAGAAGGGAAAAGATAGGCGTAAGGACTGTTAGTTTGCGACAGTGAATACTTGACGGCAGTGTGTCGTTACAAAAAAAAAAAAAAAAAAAAAGAGGCGGGTACAGGGAGGGGAAGGAGGGGGTGGGGAAGGACTATTCATTTGCAGGCGTGTCCAACCAGTGGCCTGCTGGCTCCCTGAGGCTAAGAATAGCTGTAAATGCTGCCAATTTACTTTATGAGATGTGTGTGTGTGTGTGTGTGTGTGATTTATTTACTTTTGTAACTCGATTGTGTAGTCTGGAGTATGAAGGTTTTGTAGATGACAATATTTATGTCACAAAGTCAAAAAGTTGGACGCGCCATAACCTGATTAGTGACCTGGCTCAAAGAGCCCACAAGATAGAGTATAAACTGGAATGGTTAGGGGATGTTTTCATTACTCTGGAGCACACACTTAGCAGTGTGTGCTAGGAGTTGATTTACTGTGTCTCACAAGAACTCTGTGTTTTGAAGAAGTTATAGTTGTTTTCTGGATCATCTGTATCACTTGATAATCACACCTGCCATATCTGAGGATTTTTGTCTTTATGTATTCTCACCTGTGTATTATATTGTTTTAGTCATGGCCTTTCTAGTGCATGTGGGTGCTAGCTTGTGATTTTGATTTGTATTTCTGGAATAATTAGTTAAGCATAATTTCATCGCCAGTGAGCCATGTGTGCTTCTTTGGAGCAATGTCCATTCAGATTTTTTTTTTGTCCTTCTTTTTGGTTTTCTAAGACAGAGTTTCTCTGTTGTACCCTGGCTGTCCTGGAGCTTGCTCTGTAGACCAAACTGGCCTCGAACTCAGAGATCCACTTGCCTTTTCCTGATTTTGCCCATTTTATTTATTTATTTAGTTCTGTTTTGTTTGTTTGTTTTTCAAGAAAGGGTTTCTCTGTGTAGCTCTGGCTGTCCTGGAACTCATTCTGTAGATGAGACTGATCTTGAACTCACAGAGTTCCACTTGCCTTAATCTCTTGAGTACTAAGATTATAGGCATGTGCCACCACTACCTGCCCATTTTTGCCCATTTTAAAAAAAGGTTACTTGTGTTTTTATTGTTGTGTCATTTTTATATTTGACACACTAGAAATAGATATATAATTTGCAGATTTTTTTTTCTCATTGGCTTAGAGCAAAAAGTTTCAAATTTGGGGCCAGTAAAATAGCTGAGCCAGTAAAGGTGGCCAGTAAAAGCCGTATGGTGGAAGGCAAGAACCAGCCCTGCAAGTTGTCTTCTGACCTCTGCACAATCACTGCGGCTCAAATGCACCCTTCCCTCCCCCAACAAATAACTAAATGTTAAAAAAAAATTAAGTTTTAAGTTTTGGTGAAGTCGAATTTATCCATTTTTTCTTAGATGAGTTGTGCTTCTGTAGCAATACCCCCAAATCCTTGCACTAATGCATTGTTTTCTAAGATTTTTGTTTACTTTTTTGCTTGTATTGCTGGGTTCAAACCCGGAACCTGTGCAAGCATGCTAGGCAAACACCCTACCACTAAGCCATATTCCCAGGCCTCTTTTTAGTTTTTTTTTTTTTGAGTCATGGTTTCCTCAAGTTGCCACAGCCAGCCTTGAACTAATCTGTAGCCCAGGCAGACACTGAGCTTGTTAAACTATGGTATCAACCTCCCAAGTAACTGAGATTACAAGTCTCTGCTGCCAGGCTTGGCTTTTCTGATTTTTTTCTTAGATAGGATACCATGAAATCTCAAACTTGTTGTGTAGCCCAGGTTGGCTTTGAACTTCAGATCGTCCTCCCTCTACATTCCTTGTGTTGGGATTACAGGTCGGTTGTCATACCCACCCTGCTTATATGTGTGGGGGTGATGGGCATCCAAACTCTGGGGTTCACCTCAAGTACTTTACTGGCCATCTCTCTAGCTCTCAATATTTACATTTTAAAGAATCACCTCTTATGCTTTAGTGACAATACATTGTAAGAAAGGAAAAGATGAACAGGGCGACAGTAGACTAGTTCAATAATCCAGGTGATACACAAGATGATTTAGACAAACTTGGGAAGTGTGGAGAGAAGTCAGATTTTCAGAGCTTCGATGTTGGTGTGGTGAGAGAGAAAAGGTAGAGTCAGTTTAACAAGATTTTGAGTCTGAGGGCTTAAGAAAATGGAATTCCTCACTGAGCAAGACAATGAAGGGAATATTTTAGGAGAAGGCATTGGAAACCCAGTCTGAACCTGGTAGTGTGCTCTGCCTAGTTGACATCCAGACGGAAATGCCAACGAACCAGCTGGACATATAGAACTCTAGAGGTCAGAAGGAAGATTTGAGGTATAATTTGGGAGTTAGTGTATGAAATGGTTAAGCTCTTTCATGTTCACTAGTGTGGGAGCGACCAAGGAGAACTTTGATAAACACTCTGTGGAGCTGAGTGCCTGTTTGGTGAGAGGCACGAAGCACAGGCTCTAGGTTGATGGCAGAGAACAGAAAAGGAGATGCACTTCTCACGGAGGAAGGTGGAAGTCAGATGGAACGAGTTGCATTTGTGGTTTGGAGCTCAGAGGACAAGTCTGCACTGGTATAGGGCTGGCAACGGAAGCCATGGGAGTGGCTGAAATGGGCTCTGGGGAATATGAGTGTTTTAGATGCCAAGAACAGGGATGACACATCTTCCCACATTTTCCCCTTAGGCTAGCTCTACGGTCGTCATACATAACGCCCTATGTCGACAGCTACTAAAGAATTCTTTATTCCTCTTGGCTTCTTCCCTCTTAGTGAGGTTGAAGAGGAGAGGATTTCACACCAGTTACACTGACCTGCTGGGGGCGGCCTTAACTGTGGTGACGTCACGGAGGAGGAGGAGAGGGAGGGGCAGGGGGAGGGGGAGGGGCAGGGGGAGGACAGGGAGGAGGAGGAGGAAGAGGAGGAGGAGGAGAGAGGAGGAGGAGGAGGAGGAGGAGGAGGAAGGCTGCCCTGGCCGGGTCCTAGGTGACCCTCCCCGGGTGCGTAGATCCCTCTCCACAGCAATGCCTTTCTGGTCAGTCCCCTGCTGTCCCGGCGGTCAAGCCAGCTGGAGCAGGCCGTGGCCGGCCAGCAGACCCTGGGTGCGGTTATAGACATCCTCCAGGATGCGGGCGGCCCGGGCCAGGGCAACCCGCGCGTCCGCCTCTTTGGTTCCGGGACAGGCCAGCTGAAGCAAGCGGCCGCGACTCGGGAGGGCGAGGATCGCCAGGCGGGCGGCTTGACGGACGAGCCAGGGGTGGTGCGCGGCCAGGGCGGTGCGGTAGGCGTCACCGCACTGCGCGCCCGCGTCCGGTCCTCCGAGCGTCCCTGTCGCCACCCTGTGGAGGCAGAGCTGGGACCAGCGCAGCGCGCGGTGCAGCAAAAGCAGCGCTCGAGAGCCCGAGGACCCGGCTGGGTCTCGGGGCGCGGTCCCCGGCCGCTCCAGCAGTCCTGCTCGCCGCTCCCACGTCGCCATCGTAGCCAGCGACGCGTAGTGCGGAGCATCCGGGCCGTGCACGCGAGCCTCGAGGGCGGTCACCTTGATGAAGGCCTCGCTGGTGGCGAAGGCGAAGACCGAGCCAAGGGGGCTTAGGAACCTGTTTGGTAGTGGAAGTGGGGAGATGGCTTTAAAAAGAGAATAGAATCCTTTGGAGGAAGACTGAGTTTGGGGAGGGAAGACCACTCACCTGAGAAGTTCCCTCCAACCTGCTAGGTACTGAGATAACTCCACATCCCCTTCGGGGTTCAGACAGGCCAGGAAAGGCCTCATCATGCGACCCAGCGCCCCTCGAGGCCCCAGACACGGAGGCTCTTCTTTCTCTGGGACCACCAGGGGTCTCAACTCTGGACGGTCCTGGGAAGTATACATAAGAGATAAGGTTAAAAGTTCCTAGCCTGCTAAGCTACTTAGCGACTGTTGAGCTTTGAAGAAATTGTTCCTCAGGTTTAGCTGGGAATCCTCCTGATTATTCTTAGCATCTGAAGGGAGTTGCAGAGAGGGAGCTGCCTCCTTGTGTTAGATTGCCAGTCTGGTTCCCCATTTCCTTGTTCAGAGACCCCCAGACTCTGGCCTTAACTCAAACAACATACCTGGAGAGGTAGCGGTCCCTCTGGATTGCAGAACTGCACCCCGGGCCTGCAGCCTGGCAGAACACCCGATGTGAAGGGAAGCAGGGCAGTGAGGACTGGAGAAGGAGAAGGGGGCTTGAGTTCCCATGGGCGGGACTGCGGGGTTCTCTGAGCCGGTAACACAAGGGGCCACTCTCGGAAGAGCCGCACACTGATGTAAAGCAACAGCGTGAAGACAGCTAAAGGAATTGCATGGCGGAACCAGCGTCCCAGGGCTGGGGGCGTCAGTGAGACACCCATGACCATCGCTGGCACACGCCACCTGGCTAGGTCGCCTTTCACTTCCTGGAGGTGTAGTGGACCCTGTGGTGTCCAGAGTGTAGAGGGTTAATAACTAACCTATTAAGGCCCCCTCCCCTCTGTCCTTTGCCCCAGAGGGCAGATCCTGTGGTGAGGGACCTAATAAAGATTTGGGGGATTTGGCATGTGATATGTCTCTGCATTGTCTTTAAATGTAGGCTAGCCTGTAGTAAGAGGCAGCCTTAAAAAAAAGAAAGGAAGGAAGGAAGGAAGAAAGAAAGAAAGAAAAAAGAAAGAAAGAAAGAGCTCCTTTTTCTGGCCTACACCATCACCCAGAGGCATGCACTTAAAACACACACACATAATAAAATGTAAATAAATATTTTAAAAAAAGAAGCAACCTCTTGTAGGTCTTACTTTAACTCTGGGCATGAATCCACTATAAACTAAGGACAATACATCTTTGTAAATCTCCTGTGAAGATCAAGTGCTAATGTCTGTGAAAACATTGTAAGTGGAAAAGCTGATCACAATTGCCCAGTTATGGTGAGATAATGGGGTTTTAGCCCCCCCCCTCCACCTTTGGTTTTTCAAAAAAAGAGTTTCTCTGCATTGCCCTGGCTGTCCTGGAACTGGCTCTGCAGTCCAGGCTGATCTTGAACTCATAGAGATCCTCCTGCCTCTGCCTCCCGAGTGCTGGGATTAGAGGCGTGCGCCACTGCTCCTGGCTGTTTTACAGTCTTATGATGTAATTTTTTAAGCTCCACATTAGCTGTTTGTTCATTGAATCGATCTTTACTCACTACTTCCCCACGGCAGGCCCTACACTAGAAAACTTCAGAGTACAACAGTGTTTTCACGGCCGGCATGGTGGCTCCGGCCTTCGTGTAATCTTAGGGATTTGGGAGGCTGAAGTAGGAGTTTCAAAAGTTCAAGGACACCCTGGGTAACTGATCTAGATTCCGTCTTAATTTTTTATTTACGTATAAAAAGGGCTATTCCTACCCTAGTAACAGTCTTTGGAGATGCTCAGAATGGCCCAGCATTTGATATACCATTGTAAGGTTTCCCTACAATACAGCCTCTAACAAAAATGGCTGTCTGGAGCCTCTGGTAAAAGAATTGTTAATTCTTATCTCAAGAAGGTTAAGAAAGCATCAAAATCCACATGGCATGTGTGCCCAAGCAGACTGTGAGGAGTTTGTGCTGAGAGACCTAAAGTCCTCCTGACATGGTCTAAGATAAAAACAACAAGGTTAGCAGGGTTTACGGAGATCCCACTTGTGCTAAATGTGTCCACAACGGGAT